>VWZT01013076.1:346493-363129 GCA_013397055.1 Pachycephala philippinensis
CACGCCCCCTTGGCTGCGGCTGCCCGCGGCCCTCCCGGCGGCGTCCCCGGCCCGCGGAGCAGGAGGAGTTCGCATTCCCTGAGCCCCGGCTCCGCCCGCAGCCCCGGCCCGGGACACCCCCGGCCCCGCTCCTTCCTGGCGCCGCCCCCCGCCCGCCGCCGCTTGCCGGGTCCGCCCCGCCCCGGGCAGGGCCGGCGCCGCTCTACCTGCAGGTTGCCGGTGTTGGCCGCCATGGCGGAGCGGCGGAGGGGAGCGAGCGGGAGGAGAGTGGCGCGGGGAGCGGGCCCGGCTGCCGGTGGCGCAGCGCCCCTGCCCCGCCGCCCGCGGAACCCAAACCGCGGCCTCCGCGCCGCTTCCGCACCGAGCGCCGAGCGCCGCTTCCGCCTCCGCTTCCGGGCACGCCCCGAGCGCCCGGCCCGGCCCCGGCCGCGGGTGTTCCCAGGGCCGGCGCTCTCCGGCAGGGTGTTTGGGCTTGGAAGGGATCTCTGGAGATCATCCAGTCTAACCCCGCTGCCCAGGCAGGGTCACCTGGAGCAGGTGACACAGGAACGCATCCAGGTGGGGTTTGGAATCTCTCCAGAGGAGATTCCACCACCTCCCTGGGCAGCCTGTCCCTGTGTTCTGCCACCCTTAACGTAAAGAAGTTCTTCCTCATGCTGAGGTGGGACTACTTGTGTTTTAGTTTATGGCCACTGCTCGCAGTCTTGTCGCTGGGCACCACCAAAAAGAGTCTGGCACCATCCTCTTGGCACCCTCCTAAGAGATACCTATATGCATTAAATTAGATCCCCTCTCCGTCCTCTCTTGACCAGACTGAACAGGCCCAAACCTGTCTAATCAATCCTGACGCAGGCCTGAGCAAGTGTCACTCACCTATGGGTTAGTAGTGAAGATCAGGTGACGTGCGACGCTCACAGAGTGGGGAGGAGGAAGTGACTCAACACACAACCAGTTACAAACCAGTTCTGGAAAGCCAACTTGCTGTATGGATGTAGGGATGTCTGCTAAATAAGTGCCATATCTTCCTCTCCCTCTGGTACTTTTAATTCCTTTAGGGCAAAAAAGAGAAGTATCTGGGAAACGTAACTATAATAAACCCTATTCTTCCAAGTACCTCCAAGTTACCACAGTGCAGGTTTGACTTAATAATTCCAGCGTAACTTTTTTGATCTTATTTTGTAATAGAAGTCCACTGAACTTTTTTAATACTGTCAATAGGCTGAGCAGAGAGAAAAACTCACATCTGCAGTTCCCCCTGTACCAGGGAATGTCGTGGTAATCTCTTCATTAAGTCATCTGGTTGGCAGTTTATTTTGGTAAGTGTCCTCATGTGTTGAGGATGCTTTGGTTGACTTTTAGACATGGTCAGTAACAGCTGTTCTCCTTGGCTTGACTGCAAATGTGTAAAGACATGATGTAGGAAAGATTAAGTCATGTAATCAGGCTTTGGGAAATTAGATGGCACAGAGAATCTGCCACAAAAGACAACTGGAATTGGCCAAAGTGAAAGGAGAGATGATGATTTCTAAAGGAACCTTACAGCTGTGTGGTCATCAGGATTCAAGTATAGCATCGATGGTAGGAAGTGCTCAAGAAAACTGTGGGTTAAATCACATATATCCATTTCTTTCTTATTCCATCTTCAAAGGATCTGGCAAACCCATCCCTTTTACTCTTTCATGGTAGATTATACCATTGTGAAGCCTTTGGGCTACTTTTAACCTCCTTTTTATTTAAAAGAGGCTACTTCCTTGGGGTATCATTTTCTTCTTGGCTTTACCTTCTCATTCTGATTAGTGTAACAGGGTATTCTCAGATATGTTCCTGATGCTAGTAATTCTGTGTCATCTATACCTCTGATTTTTAATTCTTTAATGTTATATTTAGCTTTTAGACTTAGGTCTAAAACAATAAGTACATCACAAGAGTGCCTCTCCAGTCACACTGAACTGGCTTCTGAAACTCCAGGAAAAACCACTGGTTTCTGCAAATGTGATTAAAGAAAGTAAATCAGAAAAGGCACCTCTGTCATTTACAGATAACAGGCTAAATCTTGCACTCCTTCCTTAAGTCTTACTCATATAATATTCCTGCTATAATTTGACTTTGCAGCTAGTTTTGCCTGAGGCAAGACTGGATGAATGCTGAGTAATGACATCACGATTATTTCTTGAGAAGCTGAAGAAGTGTCATGTTAAGGGTATTACTTCAGTTTGAGGGCCTACTACAGTAGCATTATCTAACACTTCCCAGTGCTGAAGTTCCTGTGTTACCATATTCTAAGAATGTGCACAACTAAGTGTAATGAAAATAAAACATATTAAAGATGTTAATATGGGTACCTACTGGCCTCAACTAAGTCCATCCCATAACTGCCTGGGGCATTGTTGCTCACATTGCTATGGCATTACGTGGCACAGGCACTGATGATCTCCCGTGTTTCCTAAGGCTGAGTAAGCTGTTGTGGAGAATGCTTCCTGCTGCCTTACCTTGGTTTGGAGAGAAGGAGCCCACACTGCATGTTGCCTGGGCACCTTAGGCCAAGAGTGGGTGGATACATCGAAAAAACAAGTCATGCCTACAGCACAACCAGGTGTCATATCTATGATTCTCCTCTGCTGTGGCAGCTGAGGGGTAGCTAGAGATGACTAATGTTACCATCAGAGTGAGACTGGCATTAACTGGATGACATAAGAGCTGTGCAGGTCGGGGAAGTCACTGCCTTAGAGAGCTTAACAGTGCAGACAGACAAGGCAGAGAGGGCAGGAAAATATAGCCTCTGTTTTTCTGTATTTTCCTAGCTGATGAAATGATGCTGAATCTGGTCAGATTAATCTGACCTAGGTAACAAAGGCTGTCGGTAGCAACACTAGCAAGTAAAATTCAGGTTGTCCAAATCCCATTATGGCATCTCGATCCAGTTTGATGTACACACAAAGAGCTCATGTGCTTGGGACAGGACCTGCAATGGACTTGTGGTGCAGCTGTGTCCCTTCTCTGCACAGGGAAATGTGCTGGGCCAAACAGCAGGAGCACTGCAAACCACCAGCTCTCCTCGGGAACCTTCCTGCCTGTTACGTAGTGCCTGTGGGAGTACTGCTGCTGTGGTGTTCCCAGGTGGATGGCTGCCATACAGAACCACTTTTAACAGCACTGAAACCACAGCAGCCTTATGGAGGAGGGCTGTGTCTGAAGAGCTCTTATTCCTGATGCACTTGGGGCCCTGGGCACAGAGAGGGTGTTGTGTAGCTATGGAGCCTAGGAGGGAAAGAATTAAAGCTGTATTCAGGACCAGAAAGACTGACAGCAAAATAAAGCCATGTTATATCTATGGCATTAGAGACAAGGGTGAGCTGCGGGGCAAGACTTGAAGCACTGGATTTTGAGGAGTTTGTGGTTCTCAAACTCTACCCCATCTCATGGGTCTGAGGTGGATGGTGACAATATTTCCTGCCATAGTACAATAATGAGTCTGGTTGTGCCTACCTGGAAAAGAAAACTTAAATTTGTCACTTTTCAGCTAAACTCTTCATATGTCTTAGCTATGTTAATTTTCACTCTACTTCTGGTTTAGTTTTTAAACTTGGAAATTCAAAATATGTAAATGCTTGAAGGCACACTGATTTCAAATCAGGTGTGCAAAAAATACAAAATGTGTTGTCTCCTGGACTAAGTTAGTTTATTCCAGGCAATGGAATGACTTAGGATATATATTCCTGTAGAGCCTAGTGAGATTAATCCAGCACAGCATGAAGATAGCCTAAGAAAATGATTTCAGGTATAACTCAGGGCACATTTTGAAACCATTCACTTGATCTTTTGACAGAGCACAGAAATAAAAATGTATCTTATTTTCTTAAATTGTGAAATATACTGTCCACTGCAACTGCTATATTTTTTGAACAACGTTTAGCAAAGTGAATTTCAGGGCTTTTTTTCCTACTGTTACATTAGTACCAGCAGAAATTGTCATGAATAAAAATGAAATCTGAAACAGTATTTTTCTTAACTTTGCATGTGGTATCTTGAAGGGCAATATTTGCCCTCTGCAAGCATAAGTCTGGAGATTTCTGAGGCTTTTCTCATCTTGAACTCAGCAGACAGGGACACTCAGGGGCATTCTATATAGAGACCAAGGACAAACATTTCACCTAGGTCTTTTCTGCATAGCATTTCATGTGTTAGTCTTGATAACTTGTTGAGATTGAATGGAATAAAATCTCTTCAATGATGACTTTTTGTACAGTTGAGCAGATGTGGCCTCAGGGCTGTATTGGTTGACTCATTTTCATTTAAAATATACAATTTTGCCAGCTGGAAACTGCCAGCTCTTTTACACATATATGAGTTCAGGGATTTTGTGCTATGCATTGTTGAGTTTGGTGCAGCAGCATTTCTTTTTGAAATTTTTTCATAGTCACAGGACTTAACAGCCTTATATAGCCCTATTCACCTCAGAGATTTTATTGTTGAAAGTTTAAAAAGTGCTCCCCAGCCAGGTTTCTTTGAGTTTAGAAATGTTCAAGTTTGGATTGTGCACTTTAGATTGCTTCATACTGCCTTCATTTAAAATTTTGGTGACCTGTAGAATCATTGGAACAACTCCTAAGGATATTGTAGAGTCTCTCATCACCTGGGGCTCTGTTTTAATCACTGCCAGATTTTTCAAAAATATATGCTGTAATCCAACGAGAACTCATGGGTCTCATAACATTGGTAGATCAGGTTCTACAAACCTGTGTTATGAAAGGGTTCAAGCCAGCTGGTTGTCACAGCATGTGTCTCACTGTCTTAAAAAAGACACAAATCTGCGAGTTGACCCAGATTTTCTTTCCGTGAATCTCCTGTGCAATAGAAAGCTTGTAGTGTTTACTGTTGCCAGAGTACCAGAAATCTGAATTGTGTTAGGCAGTGAGAAGCATAAAAGTAGTTCTGCTCCAGTAGGTACTTTTTAAAGTATTACCAGACTCCTCTAAACAGATGACAGGGGAAAAACTTTTGCCATTCCAATATACAGCAGAATAACTGAACTTGGCTGTTGCAAAACAGAGATTCATCTGCATGAGCAACTTTTAAAACTGATGGGCTGCTTCTGATGCTTCCAGACTTTATTATCATGCTAAATTCAAAGTGGCTTTTGCCTGTGTGACTGTAGAGAGCAGTGTTTCCAACATTACTGAGTGGCTTGTAGCCTGAATGATTAAGGTGAGAAAGGGAAAGAGAGCTGGTCTGGGCAGCTGTGCAGCTACTGCAGTGTAGTCTGCACTAGATTTCTGGGTTAGAATTTCCCTACTGGATCCCTCTTTATTAATCCCTAAGCCTTTTAATTAGGTCTTGTATGGAAAGGAGCAAAAACTGGATAGAGAAGTCATTTAACTTTCTCTTGATCCATGCCACTCTTAGCAGAATAATTTTCATTCTCAGCAGGAAGCTCTTTGAACCAGGCTGTTATTCTACCATAACCTGTCTATAGTGCTTCCACATGTACAGTGCTTTCTCCACACCTCTCAATGCAGTTGTCCCTAGGAAGTCTGTTGTCCCTTTTTTACCCAAAACCACTGAAGTCAGTAGCCACTTTTGCAGTGGGCTTTCAATGTTGACCTTAGATATACAAATAGGGAAGTATTTGCATTACCACAAGTAATGACATCTTACCTTATTACATTTTTGTGTTATTAAATTTAATGCCCTATTCCTGTTATATAAATGCTAATGTTATTGTGATAGTAAGTTTATTAGCTTGTAATATACATGCAGTATCCTCTGAAGTTTTTCCATAGAGCTTAATGGGACCCTGAGATCTCAGAAGGACTGAGGAAAACTACTTTTCAGTGGGCTACCTATCGCCTGGGTAAATGTAACTGGGAAAGTAAGAAGGAAGAATTCTATTATCAAGTCCTAGAACTTTCTTTTGTAAAATATATAATCGAGTCTCACGATTTACAGCCTTTCTATACTTTTCCTATCATGGGCTAATGTAATACTCTTTTCTACATGTTTTGTGATGCAGGTCTTGCAGTCCTGGGTCAGTGGTCATAGGAGCTGAATCAACTGCTGACTATGGAAATAGCTGCCTCCCTTTCATGGGCACTAGGTTTACATTTTGCGTTAGTTGGGGTTTTGGACCATTATTTGTAAATTTTAAAACAGGGAGTCAAGATAGGTTTGCAGGTATAACTTCTGTAATTTACTGATCGTACAGACAACGTGCAGGGTGTGTTTCTCCAAGTGCGTAAGAATCCACACTGTGGTTTGGTTGCCTTTCACCTGGAGAAGCAAGAATTAACATGTTCAACCCTCATCTTAGCTGCATGCAGGGATAAACAAAGGCCTTCCTCCTACCCTGAAAACACACAAGAGGAGTAAATTCAGCTTGTGAGGTCACACCCATTACCAGTGAAATATTCAGGAAATATTAATTCCAAGCTTTTATTTTCCTTTAATCTGCATAAATTCAGGCTGCCAAACTGCACTAAGCAAGCCTGGGAAAATATGTGCCTTCACCCAGATTAATCACACAGAGTTAACTACTTGGGTTACAGAAGAAAGTGACTCATCCTACAGATGACAATGGATTAAAAGAAGGGGGGAAAAATGCCCTAAGTCTTATTCCCCCTTCCTCTGTACTGATAAGGAGACACTTAAGGGAGTAATGCAAACATAGAGCTGGAAAAGAAGCTGTGTGTCAGAGTCCAAGTCTGTGACGGTGAGCAATGAAGGTCATGTAATCCCTTCCAGAATCTGCTGAATCTTGAGTTAAAACTAGATTGGTGTCTGAGGGAGGGAGCTGCCTGGTCCCTTTATTTCTTTTGGGAAAAATACTTTTGCTAATTTACCTTATGTCAATGTGATCTCCTCTCTCTTTAGAGTTTCCACATTGACAAGAGCAATCTTATCCACATATGGATTTTATTTTGCTGTTTGAAGGCAGATAATTCTAAAATTGCTCCTATGCTCGGTTTGGAATTTACTGACGGATAATTACGCTGCCAAGAATTCACCATCGGGGTCTTCCACAAATCTATAATCAAGCACAAGATATTGTGGATATGTAGGGAAAGTGGCCTTAGTAACAGCACTCCTGTGGTAAAGTAGTTTCGACTAAACAATACTAGATAGTGACACTTGTCATTTGAAAACATCTCTAAATTGAAAAAAAACACTGAGAAAATGGACAAATGTGAGTGTGTTTGCATTTTTTCTGGGACAAACATAAGGCAGGTGGTTTTGAATCATAGTTCCAGCCTGGCAAAGGAAGCTGATGCACTAACAATGGGCACCAATGACAAAGGAAAAAGACTATTATCTTTGTCCCCATGAGATGGCACCCTGAACCAGCAGTGCACACAGGGATGAGATCAAAGTTGGGGTTTTTTTTCATGTAAGGAATGGATCACAGGTCTTTTGGTGAGAAGTTATTAATCGAAAGCATTGCCTCTCTGCTTTTTTTTCATGGAAGTTGATATTTGTGCAGTTTCAGAGTAATGTGTGAGAGTTTCTAGTCTGGTTTACATATATCAATTTCCCCTTGTATTTTGAATTCCTGGTTATACTGAGAGGCTATTCCAAGTAGTCAGTCAAATCTATGTGTTTATTAAGCTGATTTACACTAAGCATTATGCCCAGTGCTAAGTGTAGGGAGCAACACCTTTAGGGAAGGTAGTCAAATCTTCAACAACCTGATCCCAGCACATGGAATCTTTCATTTCCTATTCACCAGATTAAAGGCTTTGTTCCCACTGAAATCTGTCAGCTGTTTGGGTGCCTATTTCAATTTTTTTTCCCCAATGAAACATATACCTGAGTCCAGAAGAGCCTCACCAAAAAAAAACCCAAAAAACCAAATCAAAAACCTAGCACGAAAGTGAGCACATTAAAGTATGAGAAATTAATTTCCTGTGTGTTATTGGAAGTAATAACTGGTGAGTAATACTTCTACATCAGCAGAGATGTCTGAAGAAAACTATTTTGCTGCCATACATGTTGGTTCAGTGTGTTGCTACGTGACACCATCCTTTACCCGTATTGGTGCCGATGCCTTGGGAGTGGAAAAAAAAAAGGCAGTTTGTTACTGTTCAGTTTATGTCTCTCTCAATGGAACCATAGAGTAATGCTTTGTTATTGTACGTGTTATTTTAATTTCAAATTAGCTTGTGGTCGATGTGATCTTTAGTAGCATTTCTTATGAAATGAAAAATACTTTGGCTATGGTTTATTCCTGTTATTAAATAGTAATATAGACCCATGCTACGTGAAACCTGTGAAAAGCTCTGCTGTGTATACCTGTTTACAGACACTGCACTCTTTCTTACCCTTTGAATATTTCTAATTGTGTTAAAGTTGTAGGCCACTAAATAAAAAAAAAAAAAGCGTACAAATAACCTATCACTGCTTTCCTTGCAAGATCCAAAGCTTATTGTGTAACTCGATTAGAAGATCTTTCCTGACTGACAGTGTGGAAGGAGTGCACCAGTTTTGTTCTATTTATTATTCAGTCCCACTTGTAGATGATTTCCTATGTGGTCGTCTGAATCTGCCCGCATTAATTGCAATCAGACATGCACTAAGAGTTAGTGATTAGGGGGAAGGAAAAATAAGGACTAAAGTGGATACTTCGAGCCTCTGAAATAATTGAAATAGTTCTTCATGCTCTATTGAGCAGCAAGAGTATTCCCTCCCCACAAACGAGCTTGCTGGAAGAGTGGGGAGAAGGCAGCTGGTGATTTTTCCTTTCCAGCAGCATGTAGGAACAATGTTCCTAGGAGGGAGTGGCAGGGAGAGCCAGCGGAGTGAGGACTGAGAGCAGGCTGAGTAACAGGAGAGTCACCTGGTGGGTTGCATCCCTTCTGCAATGAAGTGTGGCATGGCAGTTCAGAGATGCAGACACACAAATGTAACTGCTGGATCCTAGCATCCAGAAATGTCTTTGGATTTTCCCTTGAGATGTGGAAGACTGAGGACAGTAGCTCTTCTATTACTTTGCCGGTAGACTGTAACTTGTCTGTGTTAAAAGGTTTCACACTTTAAGATTCAAAGTGTTCCATGTCACATCCCCATTGTTTCTACCTTATCCTTTTACCTTATTCTTTTTACCTATTTTTTGATAATATCATGGTAGAAGGTGTCCAATTCACAGGGGGTTTAGACATAGTTTTGATTTTTTCATAAGAAAAAATCCTGTTATTAGTTCTGGTTTTTTTTTAATGTGATGGTAGAAAAACAGGTCATAATAGGTGTGACTTGAAAATACTTCGAGATTAAACTGATCAGAACTAATTTAGTGAAAGGTAAATGAAGGACATGGGGATGCTGATGCAAGTAGTTGTTATTCAGTCAGACTGAGGAAGAGTGTTCCTGGACACAGGGACAACTGCGTCACTTCTTGTCCTGTGCAAACTTGAGCTACCTGAGATTTAGGCATCTTCTTACTTTTCAAGTCAGCATCTTCTGCTTTTACACATCTTCCTTGTTGGGCTGTAAGTAAGACCCAGTTATATGCCAGCAATTCCCATAAATCTGAATAAGTAGCTAGCAGGAAGTCACAGTTATTTTAACACTGCCTTCAAGAGCAAGTGAGCCCAAACTATCCATTCTTAGGGGAAGCAAGGCTGCCCCGTGAGTCACTCAGTTACCAGAGCCAGCGTGGACTTCTTCACTTGAAGCGTAACGATTGCAGCAGTAATTACTAGTTTCATGGCACCATGATCAGAATTAATTAATTTCTCAGCACTAACTAGGTCAGATTGAAGGATTCTGTACTGCTACATAGTGCCAGATCTCAGCCATCGCAGAGTGGTTACCCAGTGAAGTGTAAGTGATGTTCACACACCTCCATCTTGGCAATGCAGAGCCCTTTCCCTTTCCCACTGTCCAGCCTTTTGAGGCACATATTTCTAGCTGTATTTCCCACCTATCTGTAGGAAGGAAATGGATCTGGTGAGTTGTGCTGTCTCTGTGAAGGCAGTCTGCCTGTTGTCCACCTCTCTGCAGCTTATCCAGAAGCTCCTGAGCCACTTCATAGTGACTGACCATACTTGTTAGACCTGGGTCTGAAAAAAGGTTTGCTTCTCCAGAGATGGCAACACTTGGCTTTAGATTACCTGCAGACATCTGAGAAGAGTCTGGCAGCCAACATTATTGTGTATTTTCATAAACATTTCTCTTACAGAAGGCTTAATTAGATACTTAACAATGATGTCCCAGATGGCACAGTTTAGCCAGCTGGCCTCTATCTTATTTTAATTGCCTAAACATATCCACACCCTGTCTTTGTTATGAATTCAGTTGTGGAAAAGGGTATGAATTTTAAATTTGCTGTCTGGCAGTGATGGAAGGTGAACTCCATCTGTATCACAGAAAAAAAAAATTAATTTGGGTAATAAGAACTTAGGAGTCTTTTGGAAGGAAACATGGGTAGGACCTGATCAGGATGCTGTGGTGTGGCCTGATTTATGCTCAAAGCAACACAGAAACACGTCGTTCCAGAAGGAGATACCATCTCCCCAATTCCTACTGTCACCAAGGAAGCACTGTGTTGGTGAAAATGCATCTTTTGGTGTCCTACCCCTTTCATTTGGGCAGCTGGGCACATCAGCACTTCAAACCTGAAAGCAAATTCAATTACCTTGCTTATGCCTTTTGTAGTCTAAAAATATTCAGGGCCACCTGGGGTTACTGAGGTGCGAACGCGAGCTGTGCCTGTGGTGTGGGGCAGTTTCCTCATGGGGACTGAGGGGCAGCCATGGCCTCACAGGAGATACTTGCTGGTGTTGTCCACTGTGGGCAGCTCGGCTGCCCAGCCAGGGAATTGTGTGGAGCAGGGGTAGGACATCTCTGTCTTGGTAAGGACTGCATACGTCTTTCAAATTATAGCACACAGACCTGGTGAGCTGCACCGGCACCTCTCCCTCTCCCTTTCTTTTCCCACCGTGTCATGTTCATTGGTACTAACATGGGCTGTATTACATGAACCCAGTGGTGCCCATTCTGGAAGTGAAGGGGTGGGATTTTCTGCTTCCCTGCAGAGGACCTGGCTGCTTATGGGAGGGAGCTTTGCTTTACAGGAACAAGAAGATGTTTTCCTTTGAGCATTAACTCCGGTTTGACCTTGGGCTTTTTAGGCAGCCAAACGCATACGTATGCCTCTTAGGCAGAATTAAGATACTGTCTTAATGCATAAACAGATGCAAAGTGCCCAGCCACACACTTCTACGTGTTTTGGTTGACTTCTGGGTCTCTTTTTCACGATTACAATTTTTCTGCAAATAGTGGTAATCCCACTAGGAGTTTCTTGGAGTGCAGGTTTTGCTGAGAAGGTCTTTTAATTGGTCAACAACTCCTGCATTCTCTCCTTCATAGCCTTCTTTCGTTCTTGTCTGGCGCCTTTTGTATTGTGCTTGCTGAAGGCAACACACAGGGCTGCTCTTTCCTGCCAGAGCTTGTTGTTGTCTTCAGTGGCTGGGCAGGCAAAGACAACTCTGGTGTGAATCATTTTGCTCCTCCAATGTAGGAGTTGCCACGAAGAATGATTAAGGGAGGGAGAAAAAAAAGCGAGAGTGAGAGGGAGTGTGTGTGCACAAATTGAAGTTGGGAAAGTGGGAGTGGTGTCAATGAGTAGGCAAGTAACAGAGTCTTCTGCTCAGCAAGGTTTCAGCACGGGCAGCTGGTTCTTTGTGCTGTGCTCAGTTCATTGATTCGTTTACCAGGATTAGAGCCTTGCAAAGTAAGTACAGCTTTTTTCTTTCTCTGATACTTTAATTTATGCCAAGCTAATAGTTAACAAATCTTGGCCGTGAAACATAATTGCATGGAGGGAGTGGGATAAGGATATTTGTACAGAAAATGTACATATGGAATTAAAGAAGCTTTTTTTGCCTTCCCAAATGACAGTGTTTTGGTTTCATTTCAAAACTGCTGCAATTGCTATGCTAGATTTCTTTCTCCGTGGAAAGATTCATTGGAAGGACTGAATAAGATCTGTCAGGTGAGACAGCAAGGGCATTAGGAATTATTAAAATACTGTGGTTTATTGCAAATGGCTATCCCCATATCAGAAAAAGCAGGTTGTGTATGATGCCATGAAAATCCCCCATGTGCCAAAGTAGGATTTAGGTTGGTTTGTAAGCCTCTGTTAGAGAGGAATATTCCTCTCGTTTTCTGTAGAGGTGTGTACGCTCTGCTCTGTTTGCTCCAAGTTATTAACCAAGTGACTAATCTGCACTCATTTAAAGTGAAGGACAGGAACTTAGGCCTAGTAATTACAAATTTATTTCCAGTGTGACCATTAAGTTTGAACAGTTCATTGGCTATTGAAGTAGAACGAAGCCTATTGCAGTGGCTTGTTTCCTTCCTGGAGTGACTTTCCCTGCTGTGTTGCTGACAGTGCTTTTTCCTCAACCATATGGGATGCTCTGGTCCCACATCAGTCTGATGTCTTGCATTCCTCAATGTCTGTTCAGAGGAAATTTTGTCCGTGTTTTTTATCCAGGTAGTTTGCCAGGTGAAGAGTTGTCATTTCTGTAGAAGAAGAAAAGGCTCACAGAAATCTTTAATTTCCTTTATATCTCGTGTTTGCTGAGTAAGAGCTGAAGTGGGGTCATGTTAAGCACTTGATCTAGTTTCAATATTAATGCCTCACTTGTGAAATTTGCGTGTGGGTTGTTTCATGTAATTCATCCTATTAGAATTGTGTTTGGACTGGAGAGACTACGGTGCTGGCACTCACAGCTCCTGAGATATAACCCCAATATACCCCCCAGCACTGGATGGCCAGCATTGTCTATGCTTTATCTGCCACAAGTGTGTTCTCCTGGAAGGACTGCTTAACCGAGACAAGAGTAAAATAAATACTTGCTCTGCTTTATTGGATTATTCCTACCATACAGCTAGCTTGACTTGTCAGACATTTCCACTCAGATGTTGCTATTCTTGTGATTATAATTTTAAATATAAGTTACGTTTAGATTTACCCTTAGTAAGCAGATAGTAAACAAAGCCTCCCTGCTGGTTTTTTTTTGGGGGGGGGGTGGGATTTGTTGTAGTTGTTGTTGCATCCAAGAGTGACTAAGCAAAAATGGTGTCTTATACCAATAAAAAAGTTTAAATCAGGTTTTTCTGAACTGGTTCAGTAGCCTTTCAGCTCCCTTCTGTATCTGAAAATGTTTCTTTCATGCTGTGACAGTCACAGTTTTAAATAAAGCTGGGTGGGTCGCAAGCTCCAAGTGCTTAGAAGATGCCCCAGTGCTGCGGGCCTTTCTGGAAATGCTGACATCCTGCTTTCCTGGGAAAGGAGGGACCCAACAAGAATCCATGCAGCAGGCCTTTTTAAAATTTCATTTTCAGTTTTTTGACTCCTCCCTGTTTGAGGGTTCCCTGTGATTACTGACTCAGGAGCTACGTCTGATTTCTGAGACTGTTAATGGGCAGCTAATGGGCTTTCCTCTCACTGGGAGCCTCAGCCCTTCTCACTTGTCTGGAACTGGCTTTACTGGACTTGCAAGGCTTGGGGTGCTCAAGGCTTTAAAGAGATTTAAGATTTTTTACTGTAAAGTCTTTTCAGTAATATGAATGTTGCGAGCTCTTAAANATGGAGCATAGAAAACTAACTGACCGGTTGAAAAAGATGGTGGAATAGAGATTATTCTTTTCTATCCAGCCAATCGTTCAAGGTTAAGGGTGCAACTGAGCTTTTTTCCCCAGCAAAATGCCCTGAATTGTCCTTATTTCAATAGTAGCATTAAAAGAAAGAAATTAGAATGGAGAGCTTTGCCATTACCAGAAAGAGTTTCACTCTGCACGAAAGAAGCTTTGAGAATATCAGCAGTTACTGGATGAACAAAGGTAAATAAAAGGTTCACCATGAAATACCTCCTGTTTTTCTCACTGAAAAGAAACATCAAAATTTTATAAAAAATGATCCAACATTAATAGTATCAGAGTTACTAATGAGGTCAGAGGAGTTTTTAAGCCATGGTACAGCTTTTAACTGGCATAAGAGGAAGAGTTTAATTCAATTATGTAAAATTTCCTCTTTTATTTTCTTACTCTGAATGTCTTGCGACCCAAGGAAGTGAAACACAGGTAGCGCATCTACATCTCAAAGTCAACATTAAGCTGGAAAGGAACAAGGGGTATTTTTAATTGGTTATGATTTCATATCGATTTTTAGCCTGTAAGGAAGATCCAGAGGCCTAAATAGAATAATATCATGCCAGCCAATACTAAATCATATACTTCATTAACAAATTAAGTTTTTTTCAGGTGTACTGCATGACTCGTGAGATTCTTTGTATTATTTGTCTTTTTGAGGGTGGTAGATGTTTACTGAATGACACATTCTTGATTCACTGGGTAATTTTCCACCAGTTGCTCAGTAAGAAATACCCGTGAAGTTAGTACTTGCCCCAAATCTTCAATTTTGGGGGGTGTTGGTGGTGTGGGGTGGGGCAGAGAGAGAGGGATTGAGAAGCAGACACAGTATAGGAGTGTATTGTGTGCTCATGAGAGAATGGTTAAGTTAATGGCAGAGATAAGGTCGGTAGCCTATGCAGGGGAATTTGTTTAAGACATGCACAGGCATAAAAGAGCACATTTGTGATGAGAAATTGCAGGGAGGCATTTTAAGGAATGGTTTTATGTTTGCTTCTTTGCCCCTGTTGTTCCAAGTTACTCCCTCAACAGCAGTCTCAGTCTTTCAAACTTGCTCTGTCTTTTGCCACTGTCCTGCCTAGAGCTCTCCTCCTTTAAGGTGTGTGCTGAGCCCATGGTTGCTGGCAAGCTCGACTTTTCTGGTAATTAGTTGCTTTCATGCCTGAGAAATGGTGTCTACGTAAACGAGGTGGATGGTTGCAGTGCCAGGCTGGCACTTGGTCCTCTCCTTGCACCCATAAGATCTCTGAGACATTTCCTGAACCTCATTGTGACATCAGCTCGATGCCTGCTGATGCTGCAAAATGGAATCTCTCATGGAAAATTTCTCTTTACCAAGCAGCTGCCAGAGACTGACAGAGTACTGGAAGATGGACAAGTCCAGCCAGATCCATTCTGAATTCAGAGTCTGGCAAAACCTCTGCATGTTGCAAAGCGTACTCTGTATTTTTTTGTGGGGATAAATTTCTCCAGTGAAATATATTCAGTGTTTGCTTTCTTCAAGACAAATTCTTTTTCTTGCCTTTTTTTTTTTTTCCCCTTCCCCCAGTGGGAGGGGATTTGTTAGCAAACAGTTTGTTGCTAATACCAACAGTGAGAACATTTTGCAAGAGTGCCAGGCTGGTTAGGTGTGCTTTTCAAATGCTGACTTAAAAAGCCTTGGTTTAATGCCAGTATTTCTTTTTTTATTTTTTTTTTAAACTTGATTAAATGCAGTGCATTTCACTAACCTTTTATACTGCATCTTTTAGCCCAAAACAAACTAGTTGTCAAGTAAAACAATTGCCTTACCTAATAGATCCAAGAACATATATAAGTTAATTAAAATAAAAATAAAGACATTTTGTAAAAGGCCTTCTGTAGTCAAACAGGTCTTGCAAGTAAATAAAAGTGTTTTCTCTACCGTGTTGCGGGCAAATTACGTGCCTGTTCTGTTACTCCCACAAAAAGTAGTTATAAAAATTTATAACTACCACAAATTATTTGGAAGTGATTACTACTGTCAAGTACCACAGCTGCTCTGGAGTGTCTCTGTACAGTGGTGTCAGATGTTTAGCTACATTTGGGCAGTTTAACACATGCAAAAATTTCCATTTCCTTTCTGTCTCTGTCAATAGCTTTGATGGAGCTGTGTAGAACCCATTTTAAGTTTCCTCTTTTTTAGGGATACATGGTGTGGGGGGCCTAGAAGTGTCAAATTCACTGTGCCAAAGGGGTCATCACCTGTGTGGTTGCTGGTCTAAAGCCAGACTTGTGCTATTGACTGAAATTCTGTGGTTCACCCGTGTTGGCTTGAATCTACACAAATGTGCTTATACTGAAGTGCAACTTCGGGTGTGTGAAAGCAGCCTGGAAGATGGGAATAGTCTCTGGCTTTCCCAGAGCATGGACAGCAGCAACTGTGCCTTGCCATTCCTGACTGCACAGGTCATGTAACAGCCCTGTGGCAACTGCAGTTACTGAGAGTGGCTAGGAAAACCTTTGAGTTAAAACAGTGTAAGTGATGGGTGGGCACACAGCAGTATTTTTTAGAAGACCTCCTTTAAGTTTCTAAAACAATCTCAACCTACAGGACCAGACAGCTTTCTGGAGACTTCTAGCAAGGTCAGGGATAATGGGGAATCAACCCTGAGAGGAAGGACATGTACCAAAGCTAAAGGTTTAATGGACAATTAGCCATGAAGCAAGATATAGAGAAGTTATGAGAACATTAAAGACCTGTCTGAGAGCCAGGAGAGCCCAGAGCATAGGTGAAGTACCTTCTGAGTGGGCACATTTTAAGAGTATCAATTAAAAACAGATTAAATTCATATGTGATCCAATCTGACTCTGTGTGTGTGGTTCACCCTGACCTACACAGATTTTCTCAAGTGCTTCTGATAATACTGGCTCTGCATAACATGTGGCATTGCCCGCTGTCACTTGACAATGATGGCTATTACTGAACCTCTCCTCTCCTCTCCTCTCCTCTCCTCTCCTCTCCTCTCCT
>VWZT01013076.1:363254-387731 GCA_013397055.1 Pachycephala philippinensis
TCCTCTCCTCTCCTCTCCTCAGTCCAGATACTGGTGCCAGCCTCTTTCAGTGCTCTGACCCAGCCCCAGCACAGCAGGAGCTAGAATTACAACTTGAGTCATCTCTCTTTTCCCTTTTCCATTTCAGGATGACAATGGACGCTCTGCAACTAGCGAACACTGCCTTTGCAGTTGACATGTTCAAAAAGCTGTGTGAGAGGGACAGAACAGCCAATATTATTTTTTCCCCACTGTGTACCTCAACGTCTCTGGCTCTGGCATATAAAGCTACGAAAGGTGATACTGCAGACCAAATGAAACAGGTAAGCTGTCAGCAACCTGTTCTGTGGCTGCAAAATTATATGGCTGTTGTAGGTGTCTTTCTTATTGACTCTTGTTAACGTTCTCCTGGATGTCTGGTTCCATTGTAAGACAGACTTCAAACCATCCCTCTGAATTTCCTGAATGGTTCCACACTCCATGGCCCTGCACAACAAAAGGTTGAAACTCTGTCTTAAAGAAAAATCTTTTCAAGCGTATACAAGGTGGAAGTGGACAGATGCATTAAAGCCTTTTCTCCTTTTAGCGAAGTGTTTGTGGCTACGAGTCACTGTCCAGATCACTGCATTTTCTGGATAACTGTTTTTTCATTATTCAAGAATGCTTAAGCTTTATGGAATTGAAAATGATTTTACCATTGCTGTCAGCAGCAAGTATGTGTAGCCACCCTGTCACTGACTTTTCCCCTTTCTCCCACAATACGGCAAAGAGGAGGTGGATGCAGTAGAAGGGGCACAATTTCATCCATGTTTCTCCTTACAAGCAGCTCAGGGTGTTTGAGGGGTTTCCAGCACCATGATCCAGCATGGCACTCATGATTCAGTCAGTTTATGGAGCTCGCTCTGTGGTGCAGGGAGTCAGCCCTGCAGCCTTGTCTGCTGCCTCTGTGCAAGCAGAGATTGAGCTGGATCCTTTCTATCCCAGTGAAGGTCCCCACAGTTTCTGCAGTTACCTAAAGGTGCATGAAATGCAAATTAAGTATGCATTTGTATGCTGATTATCACCTGGCTCCGAAAGACTCTCTACATATTTGAATGTATTTTCCCTCCTTTGGGAATTCCTCCATGTACTTTCTCATTCATTGAAAGTACCCCTGAGCACAGCCTTCTGTGCCCTTACTTATGCCACAGATTACAGGGAGTCTTGTGCTGTTCACAGAGCTCCACAGCAATATGCCCATGAAAATCATAGAATCATAGAATGGTTTCTGTGGGAAGGGACCTTAAATCCCCTTGCCATAGGCAGGGAGACCTTCCATTAGACCAGGTTGCTCCAGATGCTACCCAGCCTGGCTTTGAGGACTTTCAGGGATGGATCTTGTAAGCACTGCAAATTTTTCCAAACAGCATTTAAAAAAAAAAATTAAAACTAACCTTAAATTTAAATGGTACCCTGAAGCTCGCTCACCATTTCAAAATTCAAGCATTGAGAAAGTTAAAAAATATTACCCTGCCCTTATTTTGTTTTCACTTGTGTCTGCAATTTGCTTTGAACCATTCCACAATAACAAGTTAACCTGCACATCCACAAGTGCAGCTCTGTTACACAAGCGCACTTATGTTTCATATTTCTCGTGGCGTTTAAAAAGTGCTGACTACAGAGGCTAAGGAGAGCTTGGTATGCATTTAAGTGTAATATCTCCTATTTTCCATGTTTATTCTAGCTTCTGCCTGCCCCTGAGTTTGTGCTTGGGTTTTAAAGACTAGATACAAAAGGAGCCAGATTGGCGGCTGTACTCTGGAACATCAGTCAACAAACTTATGCCAAAAATTTTCCAAGGTAGAGAAGCTGCAGTAACTCTTTCCTCCAACCTAGTTCCCAGGCACAGAAACGTCTGCACTTAACATGCAAAGAAATAAAACTGTTGGAGGAAAAGTTGAGAAAGTTGTTTCTAAGGAAATAGGCTTGGAGTTTGGCTATGAGAGCTGTGCTGCTGCTGTGTTGGAAGTTTATTTCCTTCTGCTCCCACTGAGCAAGGAGAGGGGAGGACATGGAGGGGTGACTAAGGCAGAGCAGCAACTTTGTATGTGAAGATGTGATGTGTTCTGGGAGAAAGAGTAGGAGTGATGTACAAAGGAAAAAGAAGGTCACAAGTGCCTGCTGTGCCTCATGAAGGAATTTGAGGCAGGTGAGGAGGGTTGGACAGGCTTCCTGTAATGAAATAGCCACCATCAAAGATCCTGTAATAAGCAGGCATTAAAACTTTAATTCATATTTATAGGGTTATTTTCGAACAAAGGCTTCATTGCACCAGTATTTCCTAGAACTGGACTTATTCCCAGGAGTTGGGAGGTGGCCGTGTGTGGGTCAGCAGCCCTACCCACAGTTATACTGTGTCTACAAAAACAGACACAGTTATCTTTATCTGATCAGTTTTTGCTGAAATGTCGTGTGATGTCATGATGTCACAGCAGTCAGAAAACTTGATGATCCGTCAAGCATTTTTAAAGGTGTATCCCACTTCTAGAAAGGAGGTTATCTGAGACTCTCATGTATCTGGCTTAAAAACGTCAAGATTTTGGGTGGGAATGTGAGTTTGGCAAAAACATTATGACTCCATACTATGGAGTTTTAGTTGACTAAGTCACATCACCAGCTTGAACAGCTCTGTTGGCTTCCTCATACTGCTCATAGGAAAGAAAGGCATTTGGTAAAAGTTCTGGTAGGATCAGGTTTTTAGATTTATGTGAGCATGCCAAATACATAAATGATTTTTGAGTAACAACAGTGAGAGGCTCCGTCATTAGCTTAAATACAAAAAGCCACAGCTCTGGTCACAAACGAGCATTGTTTTTTGCTAAGCTGTTAGGAATGTTTAGACAAAAATAATAAAAAAAGATGCTTAGTGTTTTATCATGTTCATTTAACAGGTGCTCCATTTACAAGATGTCAAAGATGTTTCTTTCGGGTTTCAAACAATAACTTCAGATGTTTCCAAACTCAGCTCTTTCTTTGCACTGAAAATGGTCAAACGGCTCTTTGTAGACAAGTCTCTCAATCCTACCACAGTAAGTACTGCAGGAAAACCCTGGTTTGCTTGGCCATCATGTAGATGGATTATGGTGTCAGACTGCAGTGTTTTTTAAAATAAATTCTCTTACTTTTGGCTGTTGGTTGACTGGACTCAAATGACAAACAGCATAATATTGTCTGCTGCCATAAAGGTTTGTAGGAGGATGGATGAGTCTGCTGCTTGACCCCAAGCTGCGCAACTCTTACAACACTTTTAATTCTTTCATTAATATGCTTTAGGTCACTAGCGAGTTTGGTTTTGAGTGCAACATAACTTCTATGCCACATCAAAGTCTTTGCATTGCAAGTATGAGTGAAAATGAGTATAAAAAAATTGGTGGTGCAAATGTATGTCCAGTTCACACACCCAAATAATTACTGCTTTAGTTTCAAGCTTTAGTTTTCTTAATCTGCATGAGAAGGCAGAAGCCTGACTATTGGAGCAACACAAGTGAAGAAGGTGGTGTTTGGCCTTTTGAGTTATGAACCTTGCAAAAAACTGAGAAGAATGCTGTGTGTGTTGTTTTGGTTTTTTTTTTCCAAAGTTGTCTTTGAGTAGAGTTCCAAGCAAGGATAGCATTAGCCTAGAAGTGATATTTCAGAAAACTCAACATGCTGCAGTGATGCTGTATCAGATCACCTGCTGCTCAGCCTCTGCTACAGCAATAAATGTCCAGAGCAATAAATGTCTCCCCTGGTGAAGACAGACATGATGGGAGCAGTCTGTGGCCTCTCAGTCTTGCTCAGGCCTGGACTGAGTGTTGTTTTATCCTGTCAAACTCTGGCAACATGGTCACTCCTGCAATGTCAAAGTTACTTCAGCTGCTGATGTAACACCATCGGACTGAACACAACCTTGGGAGTGCTGTGCTGGATGCAGATGTGCGTCCTTGTTGTCTCCTGCAGTTATTTAATAGCTTTCCTCAACTAATAATTGACTCCTCAGCTACCCAATGGCATTTAACCAAGCATGACTTTGGTTACTTGTGTCTTCCAGGACTTTGTCAACTCCACAAAGAGGCCTTTTCCATCTGAACTGGAATTAGTGGAGTTCAAAGAAAAAACTGAGGAAACCCGACAAAAGATCAACAAATCCCTTTCAGAGCTGACTGATGGTGGGTACAGCTTAACCTTGGGGATGCTGTTTGCCTCTTCAGAGAAAGATCTTTATCCTGGTGACACCTCTTTAGGAGTAAATACATAGTGAAAGCAGACTAGGCCTACCATTTGGATTCATGAGGATTAGCAGCATCAGCCTGTTCTGAAATCACTGACTTCACTGCTGCAGCATTTCGGAAGGTAGAAATGTGAGACTGACCTTGCATTAGCCTTGGGGAAAGCTGCTCACATTTGACTGCAGCAGGATGGTTTGGGAGAATGACAGGTCCTGGTTGTGGAGCATCACAACATGTCAAACCAAAACACTGAACCCTCTAATTCCTTTAAAAGCTTCACTGTGGTGGGAAGTACTTGTTGGACTCTGAATTTCAGGCTGTTAATGAATATCTCAGCTGCTTTTGCCAGCAAGAGTGCCACAAGCAGATGTGGGTCCCTCATTTGCCATCCTAGGGGAGCCCCATCAGAGGCGGCCCTGGGGTTGGTTGCCACCTGTTGCCCTCGTGTGGTAAAAATATGGAAACACCGTGCAGGAGTCCGCTCCTTCCCATACAGAGTTTACATACTCTTTTGAAGTCTGTAGCAGTATTTGGTTATTAACTGTAATCAGAGCAGCACTTTTTGTTATCCTGGTTATTTTATTCTCATGTATCAGTCTAGAAAAGAGTAGCTGCTAATTTGAAGCTTCCCTTCAAGTCTTGCCCTCCAGATGACAAATGTTTTTTCACTTACACCTGTTGAATTTCACTGAAATCTCAGCACATTCTTTAAGGTACTGAACAAGAGCAGGAGATGTCGTTTTGATTACATGCAATATAAACCAACAAAACATGTCATGTGGAAGACCTGCCCTGATCCCAAACCCCATATAAAAAATTTAGCTGCAATTTTAAATAAGTGTTCCTTTTTGAAATTTTCCATTAGAAATGAAATCTTTTATCCATGAGATGCAGGACACAAATGTGTTTACTTCAGTGAAATGTTACCATATTTACTTAAAGCAATTGATATACTGCTAATGTATTGTTGTATTAACAACCATCTTAAACCTTTTCACAGGAAAAATGGAGAATGTTTTGAATGAGGATAGTGTAAGTGACCAGACTCAGATCCTTCTAGTTAATGCAGCTTATTTTGTCACAAACTGGATGAAGAAGTTCCCAGAGGCAGAGATCAAAGAATGTCCTTTTAAAGTCAACAAGGTATGTTCTGGGGAAAAAAAAAAAAAAAAAGGTACTGTTTCCTCTAATGAAAATGCAAACTTTGAGCTAAGTAAATCCCACCCAACAAGAGAAAATGAGAAATTTTTATTAACATGGCATTCTTAGGCTCTATCTAATCTTACACAGTGTTGCAAGGGTCCCAGACTGTCCTGGGAGTATGTTTAGACAACATGAGCTGAGTAGAAGAGGTCAGAAGCAGCTGTTGTCTGCAAGGAGATGCACATTGTCATGGGTGGCTTTCTCCAAGAGATTGGAAAGTTGCAGGTACCAGAGGCTGCATCCAAAAACCAGCAGAGGTGAAGCACATTGCATTTCTTGAGCTGGTGAAATGTGTGCAGTTGTGTCACCTCTTTGAGTACATCCCTTAGGTGCCTGGGCCGGTGTTGTCCTCTTCAGAGATGTCATCCCATCAATCTCCCTCTTTCCAGTCAAGCTCAGGACTGCAGCCCTCTGCATATCAGTCCTGCTTAGCCATGAGGCCCAAGTGGGAGCAGCACCTGTGGCTGGTGCATTCAGGAACTGTGACCAGTGATGAATACTGTAATCAGACAACTTAAAGCCAAGATACAAAGCTGCACAACATTTGTGATATAAAGAGATCATATTCCAAATATATATACACATACATATATAGAGAGATGTGTAAGTAAGGTCGGAGTTTCAGGTTCACTGAAAATATTCATAAATTACTTCATCAGCCAATAGTTCCAGCTAAAAAAGTTTTTTAAATCATACAATCGACACTACGATTTTTATGTGAAACATCTCAAGGTGGTTTTTTTTTTTCCCGAAAGTAACATTTTTCTACTGAATTTGAATTTTGAACATTTTCATGTGAACAGAACAGTTTTTAAATCTTCCCTATGAAATAAAGTGTTTTGTTTTGTTTTGTTTTGTTTTGTTTTGTTTTGTTTTGTTTTGTTTTGTTTCATTCAAAAGCAAAGACTTAGGGATTTAGGTAAGCCTGAAATTTCTTCTGATTCTGTTTCAACTCCTGAACCAAAGTATCAATTATTGGTCTGAACAGCTTGGCCTTCACTGTTGAGCTGTGCTCAGTGCTTGACACTTGCTAGCATTACAATGCCCTGTAGACAGTGTAGTTGGTAGCACTCAGTGAAAAGGCATGAAGGGCCACCAATATTAGCTAAATTGCTCTTTAAGGCACATCCCCAATATGTTGCAATTGTATTAATTAGAATTCTGTTCCACTTTTCTTTGCAAAGCTGCCTACTGTGAAAAGCCAACAGAGTCTCTCACTGCTGCTTTCATTACCTATGAAAGCCAACAAATTCTCTGTTGGTAACTCAACGTACCACTTCTGTGCAAGCTTACAAATTTTCCATTGCCACCATCTTATCTGTGAATTACAAGGAATGGTAAACTGTTTCATCTATGTTTTGCAGACTGAAACTAAACCAGTGCAGATGATGAATCTGGAAGCTACTTTTTGCCTGGGCTATGTAAAAGATTTAAATGTTGCCATCCTTGAGCTCCCATGCCTTAACAAACATCTAAGCATGCTCATTCTCCTGCCCAAAGAGATTGAAGATGACACCACTGGCTTGGAGAAGGTGAGAGGAAAAAAATGGAATTGCTATGATACTTCCTTTGGAAACAGCCCATATAATGTCATATGTTTATGGAAGGTTTTTGTTATTTAGAAGCAATGCATAAGGAAACAAAAAGTAACTTTCCTGTGAATTTGCCTCCTCATTCTGCTTCTCTGTTCCTAGTCTCATATTTGTGGTACCATTGTTTTCACTTTGTCCAGGTGTGAGGCTGTAAATGAGGCTTTGTTCTAGATAGGGAGTGCACAGAAGACAGTGTAAAATGTAGAAGGTGCCCTTATTTCTGGTATCCTTATTTTTTTTTCAGTTGACATGTGTCCATGATTTATTTTACTAAGGTCTTACTCTTCTCCAAGTTTTAATTTTGAGCAGAGGTGCCTGCAAATGAGCCATTTTTTATTACAATTGCACAGAAATGTGGAAATTAATATGGCATTTTCTAAAGAACAACAATTTCTTATGCCATTCCTCTATGAAAATTTTAGAACATATTTTCACCCCTCTTCAAAGTTTATTAAGGACTAAGTAATTAATAATATTAATTAATAGTTAAGTTATTTAAGGATTAAAAGACTGATGATCACACAAGTCTCCCTTGTAATTTGCTGCAACTGGCCACAAATTTTAAAGGCAGGAAGGATCTGTCTTTGCAGCTGTAAAATACTTTTATATGTTGGAGTAAATTACAGAACACACCTATCATAAAATGCAAGTGAGGCCTTTCCCCATACCAGTTTGTTGTGGCCCCACATTCTGCCTCCTCCCTTTCCAGTTTTAAAAGAATTGCTTGGACAGCTGCATGTTTGATTGAGATCAGGCTCGGGATTTGGATTTTCTGTCCCGAATACCAGCAATTTCATTACTCTGTAGGATCAGGAATAAAGGCTTTTGGATCTCTGCCAGTTGGCCAGGTGTAACCTGGGTAAGGACTGTCTTCCTCAGGTGCCTTCATATGGCTTTGAGGTGATTGCTTATCAAAAGCTTGCCAGAGCATGCACATGCAGAAGAGCTGCTCCAGAGGCCTGCCCTATGGATCAAATCATACTTGCATCAATATAACTGAGAGTATTTTAAGCCTGAACGCTGTGATTGTGAATTAAAAGCAAAAGTTGCCTTTTGGACTTTATGTTTTGGAGGCTTGATAGGAGTGAGAAGTTCAGGAATGGTCTTTTTTTTTCTCTCTCTCTCTTTCCTTGGACTGCTCATTAATTTCCTTTGTTCCTGTATGTTTTCAGCTGGAAAAGGCACTGACCCCTGAGACATTATTACAGTGGACCAATCCCAGCATGATGGCCAATACCAAAGTGAATGTATTTCTTCCAAAGTTTAGCGTGGAAGGTGACTATGACCTGAAGCCACTTCTGGAAAGCTTGGGAATGACAAATATCTTCAATGAAAGTGCATCAGATTTCTCTGAGATGTGTGAGACGAAAGGTGTGGTTGTGTCAAAGATCATCCATAAAGTCTCCTTGGAAGTAAATGAACAAGGTGGTGACTCCCGCGAAGTACCAGGATATCGGATTCTGCAACACAAAGATGAATTTAAAGCTGACCACCCATTTATCTTTTTGTTTAGACACAACAAAACTCGCAACGTGATTCTTTCGGGCCGATTCTGTTCTCCTTAGGTGGGGCATGTTCATTATGAGAAAGCACAATTACATTTGTGGTGGTGCACACTCCTGTAAAGCTTTTCTTCCTGACTATCACCTTTGAAAGGAAATCTAAGAGGTTCATATATTGGCTGAGTAATACAATGTACTCTACATATGCAGCAGAACGAGTTTCTCTCCTTTTGTTTCCTCCCCTTTAGCAGAATAATTTCCACTGTGAAGAACACACCGTCTTTTATGGAGAAGTATCCCAGCTTCAGCAACAGGAACATTTTGTTTCTCTGTGACACTTTTTTCCCCAAAATGAAGTGAACCGAGAGCCTGATTTAAGATAGACCAGGAGCTGGAAAGGGCTCTAGGAGGAAGAGCTGCATTCCTGCTCCCCAGTGAAACCTCTCTCCCTCGTGACTCACACTCTCTCGATTCCTAATGCCTAAAAGGGGAAATGTGGACATGTGGTATGACAGCTCTCCCCCTGTACCTGGCCACACTCTGGTGGTCCAGGTTGTCCTACCAGACCCCGCCAGCACCCAGTGAAGCAGTGCACAAGTTCTGCAGCATAGCTACAACAATTCAGGCTGGCATCAGAATTTGCATCCGTGAAACAGCAGCCACTCTGAGGCCTATGGACACCAGAGACAAAAATCATGGGGACAATATGTGTCTCCAGAAGACTCTTCAGCATGAGCTACATCAGTTCCCGGACTGGGGAGGTTGGACTCTGCTGTGTGGCCTTTTTAGACTCATTCCCTTCAGACATGGAAGATGGGACAAGTTCACTGCAGCTACAAGGAACCCTGTTTTATATATCCTAAGGAAAAGAACATTATGCAATTCAAGGATAGAACACAGTTGGATTAATACTGGAAGTGTCACACTTTTCATGCACAGATTATCTGCCATTTCTAGCTCTGGATTCAGCATTAAGGAAACTCCTTACAGTTACTTAATGACTGAAGCATGAGAAAGAAATAAGGACTTCAACTTGAGTGAAATTAACATTGTAATTGCTAGTCTTCAAATTCCATATGAGATTATGGTAATCAGATTTCATTTCTATCTAAAGACTGCCTGCTGCATATGTTCCGTACTCGTTTACCTAATTACTGTTCAGAATAAAGCACCGTAAAACCTGTGTCAAATGTACAATACCTCTAGTGTCAGTCTGTGTTCACTGACAGTGTCAGTGTTCATGCCTGGCTTCCAATAAATTATAGGAATAGAAATAAACTGATTCACTTAGGCCACAAAATCAAAATAAAAAAACCCCAACCAAGTAAATGTCTGAATTGCCCTTCTGAGCCACATGATGGTAGTTCCCAGTAAGGACTATGTTACTGGGTGGTCAGGATACATGCAGAATTCAGTTACGTATCCTCAAAAGATGGAAGCATTTTACTTGAGAAATCCTCTTGGTGCCTCAGGTCTGACAGACACTGGGAAGAGATCTCTAAATGAGAACACGCAACAACGCGTAATATGCATAATTTCAACCTCAGAGCACTGTTTGTTGTGGATTTAGAGACGGGGGTTCTGTTTGGATTCTTGAACTTAACAACCCATGAGAAGCCTTTAGTCATAATGATTCAGTAGTTCCCTCAGTGGAACTACTTTAATGGTCTCTAATGCATTTTAATGCCAGAGGGTTAACTGGGGTCTTTGGCCCACATCTTTGAGGGTACTGAGGAGACTAACTTGCACCAAAAACAATGGGAGGTGAGACCCTGCAGACCTCTGGGGGTCTTTGCTGATATGCATCAGATGTTCTGTGCAGGGATAGTGGTCAGAAGAATGAAAAATACAGCCCATCCTGTCTGAGAAGGACTTAGCTGCAAAGCTGGCTCAACTTCAGTGACACCTGAATGCCTGGAAATGATTGATACACCCCATAATTGTCTGATCTGCTCTGAAGGCTGGGGTCAGACGTATCCAGGGCTGTTGTCACTGTGGCTTCTACTGGTTCTCCTGTAGGAGGTGGGTGAGAACACTGTGTGGGGTTGGTGACTAAGCAGCTGCACAGGCAGTCCATGCACAGAGAAGATGGACTGGTTGCCTCTACTCTGTATGGTTTGTGTTTGGGCACTGACTCTTTGTCAGGTAGTTCCAGTTTCCCATCAGGCCATTTCATGCTTACTGCTCCATCTCTGCTGGTCTGCTAGACTGATGAAAACCTCTGGCAGTTTGTCCCATCCCTTTTTTCCTTCCTGGGTGAGATTTCCTAAAGGAGAAAAGCTCAGACATTGCTTTCTCAACTTTTTCAGGTTCTGAAAACATTCCAGCTCTGGAGCCAGTCTTTATTTAATGGAGGCTGTAGGCTGTTTAAATGCTGATCAGAGCATTTGGCAGATCCCCAAAAATTTATGGAAGCATTCTCCTTGTGATAGCTTGGCCAGGAAGGGTTATCCCATGAAAGAAGAGAGAAACACTGCTTCAGGGTGGGGCCCGTCTTTCTCCACTCCTGACTAATTCCAAGGTATTCCAGCCTGTGCAAGGCAAGCAGATGTCAGATATACAAAGCTGTCTTGGCCTACATAAGCCAAACCCACTTATTGGTCATTTATGAACAGGGTGGCTTGCCCATGAAAATCTCAGATTCATTTTTCACTTCTGCCTCTTCTCTCTGCCAGTCCCAGTGTGAAGCCTTTCCACCTTGCAGCATGTGAGGGAGAAGGAACCACAAAGCTCCTGCTGGTGTGAGAAACCATGTTACAGTCTGCTGTTTTCATTCTACCCATTGCTGGCCTCTGGGCCTTGGGCAAGAAATTGCATGGGAGGACGTGGGAAAACGTGCGTGGGAGCTCGTGTGTAGGAACTCTTACGTGCTGGAAGGTGTTGGTTACAATGGAGAGAGGGAGCATAGCTGAGGACTTGCTCAGATCGACAGGGTGCTCCACCTCACCTTTCAACAGGGCATTACTATCCAGTGATGGAAAACAGCAAGCTGTGGCTGGCTTTGGCAGGCAGCTGCAACCTGCAGGGTTGTGTTCCTGCTCACCTCACCACTTGCTCATCTGCACAGTCACTGCTCCCAGCGTTTGGTTAAGGAGAAGGGACACATCCCAATGTCTCATGGCAGCAAAAGTTGTTTGTGGGGAAGTGATGAGAGGTGAAAAATGCAACTTAGGGCAAATTGGCCCCACTGGAAAAGCAGTACATTTTTGTGGATATACTGTCCTAAGGGCGTAGGAAAGACAGAATTTGCACCTACATTGACATTTCCCGAGGCAAAGCAGTTAAGCTGATGTCAGGGAAGTTCTGAGGGAATATATGCCAGAGCAAGCAAAATAAATCGGTAGAGGAATGATGTCAATACAGGAGGGAGGGAGAAAGCACAGAAATTGGAAGAAGGAAAGTCTTGCAAGATACTCAAAAATCCTTCGGCTGTCACTGAAAAGAAGCTTGGACTAGAATAGCATCAGAAGATACATGGTAAGGCAACGTTCATAAATAAATAAATTTTAAAAATAGAGAAAGAAAGAACTGAGGAGGAAGACTAAGGAGCACTACAGGAACATGCAGGAAGGAAAAACAGAAACAAGAAAGTGAATGGCAAATGGAAGCAAAAAAGCAAGGAAAAGAACAGAGGTAATGAGAATGGTCATTTTATCCTTGTATCTTGCATTGCTTATGAATTCCTGTTTCCATCTGGGTACTGGAGCACTGGAGCTTGGCCAACTGGGCTTAGACCTTGGCAGAGGAGTGGGGAACAGCAAAGCTGGGCAGTGCTGTGCCTAAAGAAGAGGGTGATCCAGCTTCAGCCGTAGAAGGAAAGCATGGGAAGGGAAAGATGGTGCTGGGGGGCCTTCTTCCCCTTTCCTGCTTACCATGCTTGATCCCATAAGTATCCTATGAATCCAAAGCCAGTTTTATGCTTTGTAGGAAGAAAGAAGAGGTGAGAAAGGAAAGACATAAAGTTTTCAGTGTTGCAAAGCCACATACAGCCCTAGTTTAGCTTTGATCTCTGAGTCCAGCTGCCATAACCCAGTGTTGCACCTGAGATCAGTGGGACTGATTAGGGGAGATCAAACACTCTGCTAGCACAGCTCTGTGCTTCCCATCTCTACTTCCTTCTCTCTCTATGCTGGAGACTTAACCTCTGTGATCAACCACTCCTGGCCTTCTTTTATTCTTAACTCCAGCGATTTAAAAGAATACCCCCTGGCTGGGGATTCCTGTTACAGTTCAAGGAAACACCTCTTCCCTTCTCTCATTAAGCTCCTTCCATGCACATAAAGCCAACTCCTTACTTGAGAGGGATGGCTGTAGGCAACATAAAGCTCATGCATTTCCCGTTCATTTGCTCTGTCTCTGCAAGCAAGCTCAGCTCCAAACAATCTTGCCACGAACCCTGCACACACCTGTGTCCAGGCCAGACCCCATCAAAATTTGAAAAGGACTAAGCACAGCAGTGCAGCCATGGGTCTCCAGGGTTAATGACCAGTTTTCCAGCTGAGAGTGACTTGGCATTGCAATCAGGAGTTGTTGCCAGCAGATATTGCCTGCCAGACTTGTTGGGCAGCTTGTGAGAAATGCTAATAGCATATTGCTAGATATGGGTTTCCCAGTCTTCTGCGGGGAAGCTTCATGTTGGTGGCATTTGCATTAAACTGCATGATGCTGCTATCAGCAATCATCGGTTAGAGGCTGAACTTTCCCACAAGAGAGGGAGAGATTTTTTTTAATACAGTATTGACAGGAACGTGCTCCAGAACTCAGCTGTTGTCTTCATTTAACCTCTTCGAGCAAGAAGGTAAAAATTCTATGTTGTTTTCTTTTTTTTTTTTTTTTGCAAAATAACTGTAATATTCTTTTTGCTAATCCAAAGTACTCTACAGGCTGGTGAAGTAAACATCATTTTTATATATTGGGCAGAGAGAGAGATACCTTTACAGGCTTCAGGCAGCAAAACACACTGCTAAAATTCAGGTGGGTCAAGAGCTCACACAAAGGGAGCTAGTCTTCAGTGGGACATGAATGATTTTAGGGACACATCTAAAGATTCTTGCCTAAATTTCACAGGCTGTTGAATCTGAAATTTCCCCAGAACCTCTCTGTCCACCCAGCAAAGTCTAATTGCCACAAGACTGGTGAGCTCAGTGGCTTGTACAAGAAAGTAGATGCTTTTCTGCCTGTATTTCCAGAAGGGCTGAAGGACAGGTTCTTTCAGAGCACCTCTACTCTGGTAGAAATGGGCTTCATATAAAGTGATGTGAAGGTGCTGGTGACCTGGACAACCTGACCCACAGGATGAGAGATACAGGTTAATTTTCCTTCTTTACTCATATTTCCACGGCACAAGAAAAAGCCTTGAAATGTTCACTAGATGAGAGAGGGTATGCAATTCTTTGTCTGGGTTCTTAGGCATTTCCCCTTTACACTGATCCCCACTGCCAGGGAAGGTGTTTATGTTCTTAAACAATGACACTATAAAAGAGAAAGGGTGGAGTGGTATTCAGATTTTGTTTTGTTAGTGGGATTGCTAATCTTTGGTATTAAAATACGAGCTCCTGGGTTTGGCAATGATGTCTAGAAGCTTGCAGAGAAGCCTGCGCAGCTGCACACAGGCACAGCAAATAACTTGCCACTGTACAGCCTGTAACAGGCCAATGCATATCCATGCCTGTTTATGCAGAAATAACTGGCCTAGAAGAAGGTATATAAGATACCAGAGGGACTGATGCAAACTAACAAAAGCAGTCAGGAAAAGGTTTTCTGGCATAAAAGTAGCATCCTGAGAGGGTAGGTTGCTTGGAAAATGAATTTGGCACCATTTCACTTGAAAAGCTGCCTTTTACTGAAATGTAATTGTTTTTAATTTAAAGCATGTGTCGTGCCACTTAGGGATGATCAGAATTGCTGTGCTGTACAAAATTTAATTTTTCTTATGTACTGTTCGTCCCTTTCACTCCAAGTCAGCACAGAAACACTTGGAAATGTATTCTTGTATGAATGGTCATGAAAAATAAGAAAGTCACTTCTGCCAATTTTCATGTGAGGAGACAGCAATACCTGTCATGTTGTCTTTTTCTAGGATAGACCATGTAATTTCTACCAATTCTATTTTCCTCTCTGTATAAGAAATGAATGTATATTAAAGCACCTTAATGGGACACAGATTGAATAAATAAAGCATACAATGGGAATTATCATGGGGCATCAGGCAAAACAGGTTCCTTCTTACTTAACTTGTATGAAATACAGAATTACCTTAACAGCAAGGCTACAGCTCTCTTACCTTCTCCACCCTATTTACTGCCTCCTCCTGTTGACTGAATAATATAGTCTAGTACAACCATTAATTATGACAGCTTTCAGCACAGGTTTATTTATTCTTTGATAGTTTTTATTTTGATTTCATCTAACCTTAGCCAAAAACAAGCTATAAAGAGAGAAGAGATCATGAATAGTTATAGAAAAGGAGTGTTCATCATCTCACACAGCCATGGAGGAAGTTTGTAATTTTTTATGAGGTCTGTGGTATGCAGTGGTTTCTTGTGAAGGAAGCTATTTTCCTGGGTAGCTTCTTGCTCACATACTGCAGTGCCAGTAATTTCATTTGCCAGACTGTGTTATAAGCTGCTGAACCATCATGCAAAGGATCTCCTGTCATCAGGGGCTCTGCACAATTAATAATGCTCAGTGCAGGTGCTTTGGCTAGTGTGGAACAGCAGCTAGGAACTTCCTGGAACACTTACTTAGATCCTGTATCATCCCTCCTTACCACTCCAAGATTATTTAAAGGTAACATTACCATTTGCTGTCCACCATGTAGATGTTCTTCAAACACTGTGGTCCTTGCAGTAGCTCCAGAAGTCTGATTGAGTTACTACGCAGATTACACAGAAGTCTTTATGGTGTGGAATCATTCATACGCTTGTTCCTCCCCCCCATTTTAGATTAGGAAAGTTCACTAAATCCTTTCACTGTGCAGGAAGAAAGTTCCTCCACTAGCCCATACCTGCCCTCCCTTCCTCTGGATTTCTAGGGCAGCTCTCTAAGTAGTTCCCACTCACACAGCCATGGAGTTGGCTGTAGTGTTTGCACCTGGATGTCTCCCTGGTGACAGCCTGCTGCTTTTGCTGAAGGAGTGGCCACATCAGTGTGCCAGACACTCAGTTTAAAACCTGTTCGCAGATCCTGGGCTCTCCCTCCTTTCTTGGCACTCTGTCCTTTCCCTGCAGGGAGGGGTGGAGGTGCCTTCTTCCCACTGAGTAAGTTTATTAACTCTTTTTTTCCTCCTTGTCTCGTTCTGAAGTTGGGGCACACCTACAAAATGCCTCATGCCCTACATCCACCCTGAGCGATTTCACAGCTCTGTTTCAGATCTTTCAAGAGATGTGGGAGTATAGCACTACAAACTTCAGGGCTGAAGATGCACTGAGTTTTGTTTTCAGAAGGTTGTGGAGAGTAGGATACAAAGGTGGAAGAAAAGAGAAATTATTTAGTGCAATGTCTTGTGGTAAGATGACTGCATTACTAAAAGGAAAATGAAAACCATATTACATAAAACTAACATATTACCTTACGTATGATTAGCACCAGAGCTAAAACAGCTGTGTTCAGAATTAATGAGATAAAACTCATCTTTAATTTGTCTGTGCAAAGAAGCCTTTGGATATTTCTCATCTGTTTTGTCCATTTGTATTAGGTCCTTATGTGAAGTAGTTCTGGATTCCAGGGTAAAACAAAAGTCTCAGTATGAAACATCTACGAACTTTTCTTTCAGCATCACAGGTTCTTTCCACAGAGCATCACTCAGAAACAGGATGAAGCATTGATTGTTGCTGTGCTTTTCAAGTTGGTCAAACGGCAAGAAATGTCTCAATTTGCCACATGTTGTACCTTCATATATTCAGAAACTTTACTTTTTCATCTCTTCCAAGCCTCTGCAGCAATCTGTTTTAGGCTCAGTCTGTTTTCCTGTGGGCTGAGTTCATTCCCATTGTCTGGCACTTGCTGCAGGCTACGATGGTTTCACAGACAAATGCTGCATCTTGGCTCAGCCATATCAACTCCGAATGCCCTGGTAACTTCTGGCACCCGAGTCCCAGATTTCCATGCAAAGTCATGCCTGGCTCATGGCTGAGCTGGAGATAGCGTGCGTGCTGCATCTTGAGAAGAGTGCAAGGCATTTTGAGTAGCTCTTTGAGTAAAGAAAACTCTGTGAAGGTCAGGCTCTCTGTGAAGGGAGGTAGCTGTGGCTGTGGTAGAAGAACTGGGGCCTCAGTGGGAGAGCAGGGTGACAGGAGAGTTTTGGCTGGAACAGGTTGCAGGTCCCCAGCACCAGGCAACCCCTTCCCCAGAGGGCTCAAGACAACTCTCAAAGGGGCACCAACAGCCCAGGACAGGCTGTACAAGTGCCCTGCTGATAAAAGATCCTGAAGCTCAGCTTTGCACCAGCCTCTTCCCACCTTTAACCTCTGGTGACACAGACTGGAGCTCCTCGTGTAGCTTCAGCTTGCAGGCTGCAGCTTCAGGGCAGACAGGGCTGAGGAGGAGTAGTGCCTGCTGTGCTGTGGTTATCTGTGGGCACTGGGGAGAACCACTTGGCTGTGCACTCACTCCTTTTTCCAACAGAGGAGCTCTGGCAGCTTTCTCTGGACCTGACCCATGCTGGTCCCGGTGTGGGCTGAAAGGTAGAGACAGCCAGATCTGTGCCACGGGACACATGAAGGACTTGTCTTCATACTGTGGCTGTGTATTTTCCCCTAAATAAATAATCTTTCTGGAACACAGACCAGTGCTATTTGTCCAAAAATATTTGTTTGATACTGAAAGTGATGCGTGGATATTTTTTTTTTTTGGTATAATAATTCTGGAAAATTTTATGTTATCCCACTGGTATCTACACAACACCTTTACAATTCTCCTGAGATTTGGGAAAGGTGATTCTATGCCCCTTTTTTCAGATGGCCTCCTCCTTGCAAGGACCACGCTGAACTTGGTTCTAGCTTGTCCTTAGTGGAATGTGTTGAACATAAATGACCCGTGGGGGAGGTATCGGACTGTAACATTTCTAGTACAAAAGTACAGAGTGACAGATATCTTGTCATATCACAGAGCAGGAACTTACAGGCTTCTTTTCAGGGCTCTTGAGCTATTACTTTGTTCAAAATTTTTAATTGTGCATCCTGCCTCAAGCTGTGGCTCCTGGAAAACTATAAGTTAAAAGTTCTATTTCAAACTGGTAGTGTTTCCATATGTAGTTCAGTCTCCATAGCTGTTAATGGCCCTTTTTCATGTATGAAGACATTTAATTGATAGTGATTTTATTTTTAGAAACCTGTTGTTTGAAACCCCCTCATCACAGCTCTGGTTACCACACATGGTTATATGCAGACTTCGTTTCTGTCACCAAGTTTGTCACTAATGTATGTTGTTAAAAGAGGAAAGAGTTGATGCAACTGTATGCATCAAACATGTTAGGAGAAGGAAAATGTTAATCCATACTTGTCTAGTTTCAATATCGTGAGTTGAAATAAGACACAGCACAGGATAAGGCAGAAAAAGGGTCCTTTCTGAGAAATTTACACTTTTTGTGAGCATGGGTCCCTTTTGCAGACCCTCTGTGTCTACTCCTGCTGTGCATCAAAGACTGATCTGTGCAAGGCTGATTAAAACTCTCAGGATTTAGAAAACATCTGTTATGGTCAGCAACCAGCTATGGGACAATCTCAGGGCAGACAGATGCTTCACAGTGTGGTCTAGCTAGGCCAGCTACATTAAATTTCTTCATTTTTTTGTGCTCAGCAGCCACTTCATGATGGACTCCGTTTCTAGACCAATTACTGAGTTTTGCCTTGATCTCTACAAAAAGCTCAGCAGAAGTGCAGAGGACACAAATATTGTCTTCTCTCCAGCGAGCATCTCTGTTGCCCTGGCCCTGCTCCATCTTGGTGCAAAAAACAACACTGCTGCTCAGATAGAAAACGTGAGTATGAATGAACCATGGCGAGGTGCTTCCACATTGCTTGCTGTTCCCTTACTTGGGGAATGTTGGGCATCCCAGCACGACACACGTGTGAGTGTCTCACAGGAAACCTGCACAAGGGCAGGCACGGACGCTGCCTTCACAGTCGTGCTTGGAGCACTATAATTTCTGCCATCTGCTGGTGTAAGTCTCATCCTGCCCCCCTGCAAGAGCACGGAGCAAGGGCTGACTGAGGGGAGGTGATGCAGCACAGTGGGGCACTCTGGCTTTCCCCCAGCCTGCTGGCAGAATATCAGGCTTTGTTTCAGAATTATGGGTGGGCGTTTCCTCTTGTGATTGCTTTAAGAATCCCAAAAGTGGGAGTCGGGGTGGGCAGTGGAAGAGCTGCAGACACCTGAAGTGGTGGCGCCTGGGTGGCTGGAAGCATTCGCTCCCTTGTCCCTTATGACATAATCTCACCACCACAGAGATGGGCAAGGAGGAGGTGAAGAAGGCCACCCCTCCAGTCACTGTGCCTTTACTCCCTCCAGTGCAAGTTCTGCTTTCTCCAACCTTTCTTCTCTTTTCTTTTTTGAGCCCATGAGTGGTAAAAGACCAATAATCCTAAGGGAGAGGTTCTTGCCAGGGTGTGGTGGGCTGACCTTCGTTGTGGCTGCCAGGTGCCCACCCAGACACTCTCTCAGTCTGTGCTCTTTGCACACAGAATACCCCTGCAGCCCCCTGGCTACCATAACCATGCCACATCAATCCTTTAGACAGGGATTCCTGCTTATTTTAGGAAAGCAATGGGAATTGCTCAATATCCATATCCTCTATAAAAAGAGAGTAAGTCTATGTATGATGCAACATTATTATAATAGAGAAGCTGCTGAAATTTTTTCGTTGAGATATTTGTGCATTAGAAATGAGGACTGGCTTCCATTAAGAGCACTGTGGTTTTGATCTATTTCCTAAGTTGATGCAAATGTTAAGAATGATTGCAAGAAGCCAGTTTTGATGTTTTCAAAGAAAATTTATTTTTATGTCTTTGCTTGGGGCAACTTTTTGTTTTGAAATTTAAGGTAACTGTAGCAATGAAAACACAAATCAAATGTAAAATGTCAAATATTTTGAGGTAGTGAAGGGTAACATTTTGAGGGATTAAGTGCAAGTTCTTCTTGGTTTGTTAATATAGAAATGTGAGTCTGGACATGAATGTATGAACAAGGTCAAGTCTGTCATTTCAGCTGATGAGTGAAGCTGAAAAAACGTCTTTTATGAATCTACACTACTTATCCAATACAGCACAGGAAAACTTTTAAACAAGGAGTACAGTTTTATCCCAGTCACAATTACAATAACACAACATCTTCAACTGCAGGTGCTCCATGTCAGGAAAGCTGCAGGAAGAATAAGCCTTGGATATGATCACGAGAGTGCAGCCCCAGAAATGGAGCCAGAAGGAAGCGTGGAGGGTCAGCCTTCCTTCTCAGAGGTGTGTCTTTGGGTGGGGAGCTCTGCCTTCACTGCGCGGTGCGTTAGTGCAGGTAAAGCACCAGGGTTTGCCACCGGAGGGAGTCAGGATCCCATGCTCCGAGTCTGCCTAATCTTCTAGGAAATGCCACATGCAAGGTGTTATTTTATTAAGGGCCAGTAAGTCTATATCAAAGCCTTTAGTGATCTCGTCTGAAGGAGGATCAGGCTACAAAGCTTGGATAGCTGGATTTAAAAATCAGTACAGCAGGAGCTAGCCTTATAGTGCTATCTAATTAAGATGCAAATTAGCAACCAAAGCTACACAGAGGAATCATTTTAATTGTTGTTCTTGTGTTACTCCCAGTGTAACAAGGAGGGAGACCTTAACCATAAGGAGTTCCAGACGCTGCTTTTACAACTACAAAACCTTGGCGAAAAATACGTTTTAACCTTGGCCAACAATCTCTTTATACAACAAGGATTTGAACTCCAGCAGGTAAGTCACCTGCATCTGCTCGCTGCTGTGGCCATGACCTCAAGCTTCCCTGTAACTGTGAGCCTCACTGTTGTTCCACCTTGTGCGTATTTTGGAGCACCCAATGTACTTCTTGGAGCTATAGCTCTTGGGGCTGGTGGGAAAGAGACAAAATTGTCAACTTTCAGTTATTTTATTAAAAAAACCCCAACAACCCACCCTATGTTTATCAATGGCTATAGAGCAAAAGTAAGGCAGGGATCTGTTCACTTTTGGCATATGGGTATACTCAGCCAGAGGAGAACCTCCAGCCAAAAATGGCCTATTCAAGCTACTTCAGGCCTTGCAAGTGGGACAGCTGGGGCAGCAGTAAGCTTGGAGAGGGGTTATCTCCTGGGATGTTGTACAGGTTCATGCACAGGGCTGCTCTGCTGAACTTCATGCTCCTTTCCTACTGAATGACTGAGTGGTCTTGAGACTACTTGGTATGGCTAACTTGCTATCTTTGCTTTTCTGTCAATTATTTCTGTCAATTATTTGGTTACTTAAGCATCAAGCAACTCATCTTGCATTTTTTCTGTTTCTTTAATTTTTTATCTGGACCTCAGTTATGCAGTTCTCCATGAGAAGACTCTTTCTTCTGGTTTTCTTTTTACTTATTTACTTTTTTGAGCTATGCAATAGAATAATTATCTCTTCTTCAAAGAACCTCTGAATAAACGTCAGATACTTGACATTTCCAAAATGAAATTTTGCCTTATGGATTCAACAGGTCCCTCACCATTTCTAAAATACAACTGAACCATTGTTTGCCTTCAAAAGGCAATAAGTGCGTAGTAGATTTGAGCAATCCATAATCTTTATTTTGCTTTACAGCAATTTCTAATGTGTACCAAGGAACTATATGGAGCAATGCTGCAAACAGTGGACTTCCATGGTGCTGTTGAAGCTGCCAGAAGAAAAATTAATGCTTGGGTTGAAAGTGAGACACAAGGTAAAACAAAGCAAAACCATAGCCATTCTATCACTGCCTTCCTATATGGGTTCAACAAATGAAATTCCAGAGTAGGAAAAGCAAAGACCTGTTCACATTTCTGTGTGTTCACTCTTAACGCTGTTTAAAGGTAGTTTGACTTCCCATCCTCTCTTGAAATATTAGAGTAAGTTACCAGCTAAATTATTTCTGAGTTAAAGATGTGTTTGCTGTCAAATACTTTTGTATTCTCACCCTTATGCCTGGACTGATAATTGCAGTAATACTTGTAAGGCTTGACCAGTTAAACTGCTCCTGAAAACAGCCATAAATGCAGATTCAGAACACCAGGGGAGATCTTGGTGACCCCCAGTTCCCTCATCCTCCCTGGCTGGTAACCATGTGTTTACCTATATTGTTTTTGTCCCTTGAATAAACCAAGAACTGTGTTTTTAAGCTAAATCTGTGTTTTTAAGCTAAATCTGTGTTTTTAAGTTTTTCCAAAACTAAGTTCACAGACCAGTAATTAAATCTCAGTCCAGAGTCTTAATGACAGCTAACAAATACTTCTGTATTTCAAAATTCCCTCTAGGTAAAATCAAGGAACTCTTTGCCCCTGGTGTGATTGATGTACATGCATTGCTGGTGCTTGTGAATGTAATCTACTTCAAAGCATCCTGGGAACACAAGTTTGAGGAAGAAAAAACAGTTCAGAGAGATTTTAAACTGAATCAGGTATATCTGAATTCTGTAAATCTTGAAATTATCCACCTTAGATTCTGTGAGCATTGCAGCAAGCAGAACAATGACCAGGCCTGAGCTGCCCTGTGAGTAACATTTGGGTGTGTTGGGAGCTTACCTTGCCTCCCCTGTTGGGTAGAGGTGTTGGTAAGAGCTGTATTGCCTAACTGACTGTGTAATTTTCTTTTCAATAGAACAGAAAGAAACCTGTGCAGATGATGTATCAGAAAGGCAAATTTAAACTGGGCTACATTGAGGAGGTGGGTGCTCAGATCCTTGAGCTCCCTTATGCTCAGAAGTCACTGAGCATGATCATCCTGCTGCCAGGTGATGTGGCTGATGGATCTGTCAGTGGGCTGGAGCAGGTAAGGCAGTACATGTCACGGACTAGGGCTGGAAGCCAGTTGTCTGAATTAACACTAGGTAAAGATCTACATTTTTCAAAGCTTCCCACCCATTTTAATGTCCTTTCTCCCCCCATCTTATAGATTGAAAGCACAATGACATATGAAAATTTAGTGCTGTGGGCCTCTTCAGAGAACATGTTTGAGACAACAGTGGAGGTTTATCTCCCCCGATTCAAGCTGGAAGGCACCTTTAACCTCAACGAGGTTTTACAAGAGATGGGGATGACCGACATCTTCACTGAATCAAAAGTTGACCTTTCTGCAATGACGTTTGCAAAATCTCTGGTGCTGTCAAATGTTGTCCATAAGGCGTATGTGGAAGTCAATGAGGAAGGCACCGTGGCAGCGGCTGGCACGGGAGCTTCCATTGTGAGGAGGTCTCTGCCTCTCACAGAGGTGTTCATGGCTAATCATGCTTTCTTATTCTTTATTAGACACAATCCTACCAATACCATCATTTTCTTTGGCAAACTCTGTTCACCTTAAAATCAGGGCTGTTTTCTAACACTGTGAGGAACACCTGGATGAAAGCAGAAATTGTATTTTTCTCCTAAATGCTTTCTTAATCCTTTGACAGCTAGTTTGAACTTAAAAATAAACTGCAGCCAGTTTTGTTTGGAACCTATGAATCAGATACTCTGCCACTAGGCTCCTTGAATTGTAAATATTGATCTGAATCCAGAATTGGAGTAAATTTTACCTTAAGCTCACTGGATATGAATAACATTTTGTTTCCTTGATGTGCACATATGCTCCTGTATTCCTGCATCCATATGCATTCCTGTGTAGTAATGATGCTGACAAGATGGTTGAGGTGGGATAGAACCTCTGGAGATCATCTGGTCCACCCTCCTGCTACAAGCAGGGCCATCTACAACGGGTTGCCCAAGACCACGTCCAGGTGCCTTTTGGATATCTCCAAAGATGGAGACTCCACCACCCCTCTGGATGACCTCTCCTAAGTCTGTGTTAAGTTCTCAAAGAGAATTTTGTTTGCATGGTGTCTGCAGGAACAGGATACAAAACCGCATATTCCTAAAGGTGGTTAATTATTGACGTAGTAAAGAAGGCTGCCTTTTATATGGGGATAAATAAAATGATTTATCTCAAAGTTTCAAAGAATAGGAAGAAAATGGTCTAAAGCATCCCACTGAAGTTACTGATGTGGAACACTGTAGCAATGAACTTCCAAGAAATGTGTTTTCCTTTTCCCAGGAAAAGGCTGCTGTTTGGTGAATTTGAACTTTCTGAGATGCAAAACTGAGAGAAAGAACTCTCTCCATGCTTTGAAAAATAAGGAAAGGTTTTGTAAAATGCGGTATAAATCATGGAAATCACAGTTAAACATTACCTTGGAATATTTGTGGGAAAAAATAAAACTTCTTGCTGGCTGATAGGGAGACATTACTGATAATTTGCTGGTTTAACATAGGTGATGTCTTCCACAGAGGGATTCTGTATGAGCTCTAACAAATTAACATTCATAATGTCCTTTTTTTGGTATATAAAATGGAGAATTGGTGAATAATGTTTAATGCACAGAATTATATATGGCTTCAGAAAGGAGAAGACACACTAAAATAATGATGTGTCTCTCCTAAATAGAGCATAGGCAGGCTTTAAACTTGTACATCCAAAAAGCCATCTGAAAGAAAAATTTTCTCATCCAAAATTTGTAGGCAGCTTATTTTCTCCTTTTGTAAATTTTCCAGCAGCTAGCATTTTCCTTTGCTTGCTCTGAGCTATCTTGATATGAGCAATCAGATGCTTTGCCCATGTTGAAATTCAAGAGAAAGGCAGGATGGGGTGTAAATTCCTGGAGACTGTCTAGTGAATGGATTCAAAGCAGACCTTGTGAAAGCTGTGTAAATAGGATTCCTGAAAAATGCCATTACAATGACTCTTTTTTTTTTTTTTTTTTTAA
>VWZT01013076.1:387744-448285 GCA_013397055.1 Pachycephala philippinensis
AGAATAGTACTTAACATCTGTAGTGGAGAAATTCATGTGGCTCAGGATGTGAAGGGCCTCTATCCCATATCCTTGCTGGAATTCAAGCCTGCAGCATTCCAGAGAATGCACCAAGTGCTCTCAGGCACCAGGCTTTAGCATAGGCTGCAGGGCAAAACTGCCCACCTTCCTTTTGAAGCCCTTACATGAAGGACTGCAGCTTGAAGGCACAAAAAGAGAACTCCAGGACTGATAACTTTGCAGTTCAATAACTGCATTATAGATGAGTTCTAGTTTCCAGGGTCTGGTGCCATTTCTGTTTTAGTCCAGTAACACAGGAAAAAAGTATCTGTGTGTGGGTGTCTATCCTAACGATAATGCTGTGGAAGAATTTTTGTTTATATTTTTCTCATAGCATGGATTTTTCCTCACTTTCTTAATATCTGCCTAGAAAAGAACATAGTGAATGAAGTAGGTCATTTATGAGCTTCCTCTCAGCTCTTCAGAGAGTGCTGCTGTGCAGCTTTTTCATCTGAATCCTCCGGCATGAAATTAGATATTCTTAGTCATGGGATGGCAAATCACAGCTTTCGTGTAAGAGCACTGCCACCTACATATCTCCAAGGTTATTTTGCATTCCTCCCTCACTTGAGTGCCACAGTTTGGAAACAGAGTCCAGCTTTTCCGTACACTTGCTGAGAGTTTTAAACATGCTGGAAAAGCACTCCCGAAGGACCTCTCACACAAATCCTGATGGATGCTTTATTTTCTCGTGCACTGCCTCATGAGGCAGGTAGCTTTTGGCACAGCCTTAGTTGCAGCCTGCAACCTCACAGCACCAGCTGCTGCTCTGCCTCCACTCACACCCCGACAGCTCTTTTTCCAAGAGACCCCCACTGCAGCCCACTCTGCTGCCTGTCCCTTCCCTCCTCTGCAGTCTGTCAGCACGAAGCAGTCCCAAACATGGGCCAGCAAGGACCAGTCCTGCCTTTTCCACAGCCCTCAGCTTGCCAAGCGAGGAATCATCTTACTAAATCGTAGTGGGACAACCACTGTGGGGAAAGGCTTTCTCAAACTAGAGTTTCATAACAGGAAAAGTCCCCTCAGTCGTATTTTCAGATTATATTCATGCAATCATTGCATGTTATCTAGCGGGGACATAGCTGCATTTTGCTCGATGGGTTCAGCTGCTGATCTTCTGTGAGAAATGTGATATTGTGCCCAGAGCAGTGCTGAGCACAGCACCTGTTGGCCAAAAATATAGGCATTGCTCAGCCCACAGCCACCCTCCAGGAGGAAGCACTGTGAAAAAACTGACTGCTGCTTGTGATGCAGAGCAGCCTCCGGGGTCAAAGGGTGAGTGCTTTGGCAGCGTGGAGCCCATTTCATTGCTTGTGAATGGTGACGAATATGAAGGATCCTGTAAGACATGCCCAGGGGCCTTTGGTGTATCTCTTGTACCCCAGACAGGAGCAACTCCACCTTGCTGCCTTGTTTGCTTGTTGCTTTGTGCAAACCTTCCAGAGGTGCAGACTGACACTGACTGTGGAGCTCAACAAAAGCCCCAGGAGCCCCACATACATTTCAAGCCATAACCATTGACACCTCAAGCTCCCCACACTGTTCTGCTGAAACGTGTGGGCTAGGCCTAGGATATAGGAAATCAGATCCATAGCTGGAGTACAGCAGCAAATATCCAGAACTGAGAACCTCAGCTACGCTCCCATACCAGTGTCTAACTTCCTGCAGTGTTGTGGGAAAAATCCACATCCAGTACTATGTACTTCAGTGAACCACAGTGTCTGAAGCTTGGTCAGTGCTTCTAAACCATGTAGCAGTTCTTGCAAAGAAACCAAGATGTTGACTACATGACTGTGTTTACACAGAGTACAGCGTTTAGAAAAAAAATATGAGGAGATGAAAGTGAGTGCGGAGCTAGCTGGAGCAGAGGAAGAGGAACAGGAGAAGTCTTCTTTGTGGAAGTCAATGAAGAAGGAATTGAGGCAGCTGCTGCTACAGGGGTGACCAAAATAATGTTTTATCTCCACATTCCTTACAAATTCAGAGCTGACCACCTGTTCCTCTTGTTGATCAAACACAATCCAAGCAAGAACGTTCTCTTCTTTGGCCGATGTTCCCCCTAAGAGTAGAGCAGGTTCTGCTTCTTTCTGCCCAAAGAGAGCACAATACTGTGGTAGGAAGGAGTAAGGCATAAATAATATGTTGCTATGAAGTGCCACTGACATTTCCTGATATCCATATTACTGATCCCAAGAGAAAACACCAAGTTGCTTTGGCAAGACAACTGGAAAAATTATAATGGGCCTTTCCTGATAAGAGCTCTTCTCAAACAAGTGAACACACTTAATGGAGCTTACTTCATTCTTATTTCATTCTTATTTCATTCTTAGCCATGAAAGCTCCCATTGCAGTGGGGTTGTCTGAACAGTTGGATGATGTGCCATATAAATCAGAAGCCCAGCATGATGCCCTCCTCTTCAGCCACATGACAAGGCTGATGGTGGGGCCACTCTCCAGCAAGTGTTGCAGGCCTCTGTCCCCAGCCACCAGGTCCCAAACCAGAGACAGCTCAGTGCTGAACCCCCCTGCTTTCCTCCCACATGTCTGCAGTAACCCCATCTCCAGTGCCTAAACACCACCATGAGGGAAGGGTCTTGGCTGCTGTGAACACAGGTCATGTTCATGTCCTGAGTGAGATGTTGGGCATGGAGATATGTAGAGGTTTGTCCCACACTCTTCTCCTCAGGTACTCTTTCCAGGCCCTCCCTTTGGAAGTAGTAAAGTGTGGCAGCAATAAAACTATTCAAAGCATTTAATTGGTATGCCCTTTTTGAACCTTGATTTGAAAGTTGCCTTAGGCACTCGATGCTTTTGAACATCTGCCACGTCTTGTCCCTTGCCTGTTGTATTTCATCCATGAACTAAAAGCACAGAGAGGTGTAATTTACCACCACCAGGAACTTGAATGTCTTTCACCTTCATTTCTCTGACGCATCATTCTGAAAATAATAATGAATGCAAAAGGTAGAGGTTTTTTAGTATCACTGTGAAACTTTCTAAGAAATTTCTTCTTCAGTGCTCTGATGTTTGACATGTGCCTGAAAAACCATGCTCCTTGGAGACCATGAGGTGTTTGGCATTGGAGGAAGATTGTTCTAAGTCTATAATTTCTCATCCTGCCAGTTCTATGACACTCTGCCTGACGAGTGGGAAATTATTTACTAAACAATATGAGGGCAACCGCTGAGGGGAAAGTATTTCCCGATCCAGAATTCCATAATGGATGAAAGTCCCTCTGAAGTACCATATTATTTTCAGAATATATTAATGCAGTTGTCTTGTGTCTGCACTGGGGTGCACTGAGTGCTACTGGGATGGAGCTGACTGTGTTCACAGCAGCTTGCACAGTGGTCTTTTGGGATTTCTGGCTAAAACAGTGTTGATATATTTTGGCCGTTGCTGAACTGTACTGCAAAAGCAAATATGGTCTAATTCTGGTCTCTTCTGCCTGTACAATTTTCTGCAATTACACAACATGTGTTTATAAGCTATTAAAAGAGCAGTGAACAGGTATTGGTGGAGTTATGATAGATTTACACTCATGCCCGAGAACAGAATTCAGTCCCAGTTCTCTAGCTGAGCAGGAAGAAAAAAGGCCTGTCTTGAAGTCTCAATTAAAAATGAACACACAGCGTTTTGTTTCTCCATGTAGCACAAAAGCAGACAAAGGGAGAATATATTTATGGGTACATCCTGTTTCTGGTTTACAAATACAGGAGGAAAAAATTAACCACGTCTTAAATATATGGTACACTGCAGCTCTGCGAATGAAGATGTAGTGGAACACTTTCCCCACTCTCAAGTGAGAAGGCTTGCTGGCAGGGTCACAGCTTTGAAGTCACCCCACAGACATTTGATGGTGTTCCAGATCCTGTTTACCTCCCATGGCTTACTGGTAATGTTTACTTTGTACAAGAAGGAGGTTTAGGGAAAGGGCCAAATGGGACTTTCCCCCTGCTGCAGCACTGGCTGTGTGTGCTTCTGTACCACGGGAACTCTGTTCCACTGGCACACAGAGAGCTACAAGGGAAGTGTTGGGTCATGATTTCCCACACACCCTTCACGTGCCTTCATCAGCATGTTGTAGTTAGATACCTGCCTTCATCTGGAACAACGCGAGGCACTTCTGTGTGTGAATTTCACTTGGGTGTCCCAGGCCAAGTACTGAAGCTATTGGACATCATGTTCTGTCAAGACATTCTTGTTTGCATCCAGTGATTACTCAAGAACACAATAGCAGGTACTGCTTTATGTGTTCTGCATGAAATAGTGGTTCTTGGAAGCAGAATGTGTTAAAGTCAAGTTTTCTTAGATATCTTATTCTGTGTAGTAGAAGTACCTTGTTTTATGAAGGGTGTTGGTAAGTGATGCTGGTCACAGGTTCCCCATTAGATTATACACAAATAATCCACCAGCTGGGATACAAGTATCTGGGATTCACAAGGTGATGTGTCTGGGTTACAGCAAGGCCAGAAAAGAAAGGGCTGTCAAATTTTATCCAGGATAATATGAGAGCAAAATCTTTATCAATGGTAAAAATCAGTAGAACTGAGGGAAAGCAGAAATGTGAAGAGATGTAGAGAACTTATTTTCAGGACAGTTCAGTAGTCCTTGGTTACCCCAGGCATGTAGGAATTTGAATTGCAGAATGATGAAATGATTTATTGTACAAATTCCATGGCAGTATGTGGAAAACATACCATTTACATACCAATATTATTCTGTGGCCTGAAGAAGAACCTTTTTCCATGGGAACAAATTCTCTTTTCATACCTCACATGGAGCTGAATCAGCTTACATTGGCTGAAAATTTGACCCTGTGTTTTCAAATTATCCACCTACCAGTTCCTTACAGTGCTTGTCTGCTTAGGAAGGGCATTTTCAAATCTCATTTTGTTTTCAAAACTCAGTCACTAACAATACGTGCACAATATTGGCAAATACTCATGCTCCATTTCTGGACCTATGATACGTTTGATTTCACTAGCTGTAAGGACTGGCAAGAATATCCACATTAACATTTTTGCAAATAACATATAGGACTACTGAGCCACTGCATAATTTGACTAGCTATGGAAATCATACCACAAGGATTGTCACAGGAATGAGGAAGAACAATTATTTTTAACATCCAGACTGATGGCCAAAAGCAATACCTTTCTCCTCAGAGTGGTGAAAATTACACAATGTGCTACAGGGCTGAGCAGCCCTGAAGGGTGTTTCAGGTTTCCAAGTCCATAATTTGTTAAAGTAGCTCAGTATCTAACAATACCCACAGGTTTTGGGTAGTGTGGCTAATGCAGTGTTGAGTTACTGGTTGTGAGTACATCTACAATAATTACATTTTATGACCAGGGAGACACTCCCAAATGCTACTTCTTGTACAAAGGATAAATTGACTAATAAGTATTTGAACAACTTGGCCATCAGCACATATCAAAGTTTAAAGATAACTGGATGTAACAGTTTTAATTTACAGTCGGGACAACTTAGGACAAAGCTGAGTTAAAACCTCAGGAATAAGGAAGAACAGAAATGTAACAGAGGTTTGGAAACTCTTTGTCTAGAAGCTTCAAAAACAGGTTCAACAAACACCTATCAGCTGTATTCTAGATCTTTCATCCTACCTTAGGGCAGCAGATGCACCAGGAATCTCAAAGCTCCTTCCAGCCACAGTTCTGTCATTTCTAACCAAAGTTAACAACAGCTCCACTGCATGAAAATATCTATTATCTTTTTCACTGGCTAAGCAATATAGAAAAACAGCCTCTTTCTTAAAATGCAAAGGAAATTTCCTATTTTCTACTTCATCCCACAGTGATGACTGACAAGAAAAGTTATGCACTGAGGCTGAGCCAGGGGAGGAATACTTACGGACATTCTGTATCACACAGCTTTAAAAATGCTGCACTTGCTATTAAGGTAAAGAAACCTGGCTTATAAAATGATTTAAATTGCCACAAAGAAATTATATCCAGAAATACTATAAATGAGATCATTCATGAAGCCTGAATCAGCATTATAAAACCGGGTCATCATACAGAAATATTTATCTGTGTAGTCATAGCACCTTACACTATGGAAGTCTGTTAAGAAGACACATGCAGACATCCCTGCCTACAAATGTAACTTCCTGTTAGTCAAAGCTCATGAACAAGTGAGAAAGGGTGTGAGCAGAGAAGGTACAACAAGCAGAACTGGCCGTATTGCTAGAGCTATTTTTGGATGCTGATAAGTGAATCAAAGATGAAGAATATTTTGATGCTATTTTGTGTCATGTCTAAATTTCCCTGGAGAGTAAATGGGGTTTATTGTAATCATGGAAAAGCTTCTGATGCACAAAGAAGTTCAAGTTGAAAAACAACAGTTCTGGGCTCCCCTTCTCCCTGGCAAGTTGAATGGCCAGCATGAGGTATCCCAGGTCTCTGCGAGGTTCACATTTATCAATTCCTGCACCTTGTTGCCAGTAAATTCGGTATTGGAGAGTCAGCAGACAGCAGTGCTATTTATAAGATGATACTTTGTTTTCAGTAGGTACTTGACTCATGCAAGCTGAAGATCACAGAAATGAATATCAGACTCTGCTCATGTGGTGCTTCCCAAATGAGCTGACACAATCAGCAACATCTGAAATCTCTCCAACTTCCTCAACTTCAAGAGGTATTTTCTGTCATGCTAAAGTTTGTATGGATCACCACAGATACTTTATCACCCTAATTGCTCTGATATACTGTATAAGACTCGTTATTTGTTGTAACAGATGTCTGACAAACAGGGAGCGGGGCCCTCTTGGCCAGTGAAAATCAAAGGAGTCCTTGTTTTGTTCTTGCTATTCAGCAGCTCCACTTATCTAATGGTACCTTTGCTCACAGGCAACCTCAGGCAAATCAGGTACTCTGTAATTACCACCTGAGCAGGGTGGTAGCAGAACGTGCATTTTGTAAGATCAAAGGGACAAGAAAAGCTTTTGCTGTCAAACTTGAGACCAGCCTCTGGTTCCTCGACAAGGATCTGCTTCCCTGCTATGTCCGGCAGACACCGACAGCAAGGGAAGCATATGGCTGCAAACAGTGAGAAAAAAGCCAAGGGACAACTGTAGACATCCAAGTTTCTTGCGTTCTCTTGAAGCAAAGAATAATCACAAGGAATATGCTGGTGGTCTGCTCTGCTACAGAGTGAGTCATTGCTTCTTGCTGTGAGGCTGTGTTCTGCTGATTGATGTCACCAGCTGGATCTTTCTTCCTTGCTTTGGCCTTCCTGTGCTTATCTCATCATGTCATCAGAGCTCTTTGTGGTTTAAAAATCATATAGAGAAGTCTTCATTCCCTTGGTCCTGGCTCCAAGACCATAAGAAACATTAAAAAAATGTTGCTGGAAAGTGAAGGAAAATTTTGAGACTTTCAGCCCAAATAACTGCAAACAGGTAAAGAGTGCTGGACAAAACTTACCCCTAAGGATGTAGCACTATTTACAGTCTTATCTAAATGCGTGGAATTTTGGGTGTAGAAAGCAAGTCAATCTGCAATCCATTCCTCTATGCCTGAAAGCAACTCTACTATGACAAGCATCTGACTGCCAGCTAAAAGGGCTGTCTTTGGAATGTGCATTCTTGACAGAGTAGTCTAACTATCTGAAACAAAATCTGTCACTTCCTTTGTACTTGCAGTGCTTTTACGTCTTCATCTTCCTTTCCACACAACTCATCTCAGCAACTACTTCTCTGTAACATTTAGAAAAAATCCTCCTTCTATTTATCCTTTCCTGTTAGGAAGCTTATCCATGGAAAGGAATAAAGAGAGTCTCCTGATTCTGAGACTACTGTGACCATCTTCAATCCTCTTCTTTTTTCTCTGACCTTCAATGAACCTCTGCATTATTCAAAGAGCAAGAAGGGAGTCACAGATCTGGAAAATGTGGTGCAAGTCCTAGTGCAGCCCACTGTTCAACAGCAAGATGAGCAGTAGCTTTGCCTTTCCTAGCAAGCACTTGCATAGTGAGTCTCCTCAAAACCTACAATTCAGGAGAGCCTTCAATCTGCTTGAAGAAGAACTCCTGTTTCTCAGACATTCCCATTAAAAAACTCTCTCTGTCTAAGCCACACTCTAACCTACTCTAAACTAACCTGGAAGAGAATAGCAAAGCAGGGGACTAGAAGAACAGCAGAGAGTGTTCCCTTCTGGGAATGAATGCTTGTCCAGCTCCATTATCTATAATTTGACCACTGACAGAAAATGACTCATGTGAAGCAAATCTCCACCAAATGGAACAATGGAGCCACAGTTAATCTTCGGATTAACTCAAAATGAATTAAGAACCGAAGTACCCACAAAACCAGAGAAATAACAAACAATGATGAAGAAACCTGGAGAAATCTGTCCACTTGAGACAGTTAAGACAAGATCTCAAAAGTATTAGAAAACTAAGCAAGGCCTAAGAGAGTAGTATTTCACTCTGCAAGCATATTAGACAACTTGAACTTTGCCTTAACAGGTTCCTACACAGAAGAATACATTTTAAGGGTACTTGTGGCTTTAGCACGTACACCTGTGCTCAAAGGGCCTTATTTATCATGCTTCATGATGGCAATTTTCCATTCTCTTTATTAAAAAAATTGCCAGTATCCAACCAAATACTTGGTTGTGTCTTGCTGCTTGAAAACCATCTCCTTTCTGTTCTGAAAGACACCTGGATGCTACCCTGACTTAAAACTGTTACATATACTGAAAGTATACAGCTCCTACCTGTATACTTTCCCCCTCTTATATTCCACATTTTTCCTCCAAGTGTGCTATGCCTAGTGCCCAAAATCAGAATGCAGAGAGCAGCCCATCACCACAAGAAAGGGAACAGCACCTGCCCAGTTCTGCTCTGCAGTTCCCTATCGGTGACAATGTGAGTGTTGGGGCATCCATTCAGTGCAGGTAGCTCGGGGTGCAGCTGCAGGCTGAGCTCTGGGTGGGAGCCCCAGGCAAGGGGCTGTGAAGTGCCCATCCAGTGCAGAACAAAGGGCACAGGGACCTGTGACCTGGCCTCGGAGACATGGCAGGAGCCAAGGACCTTGGACTTTTCCACACTTAGACTGGGAGGGTATAAAAGCCCAAGGTTTCCTTTGTTTGGGGTCCCTCCTTGGAGGCACCAGCTCGAGCTGATATTTTGTTATTGCACCAGGATTAAATTATTTTAAGGATTGAGATGTCTGAGGCTCTGTGATGGTAAGGAAATCTGGTGTGACTGTCAGTGTGGATCGTAGCCTCAATCCCAGTTTGGGTGGTGCAGGTGTGACTGCCAGAGTGGCTCCTGGATGGTCAGACAGAAAAGTTTCCCTAGCACTGAGGAACAGGCTCAGCAGGTGGGTTTTTAAGTGACTGTGTGGAGAGCAGCCAGAAAGCAGGAAAGCAAGCCAGATGCTTCTTTGGGAAATTTTCTTGCCCCGGTGTTAAGCAAGTTAAACCAGACTCCGTGGCTTTTGTTCCTTCAGGCAAAATCTGTGCAGGTCTGACTCTCTGTTCTCAGGGCTTGAATGAACAGTGTGTTTTTAATTTCTGTTTCCTCCCAAGAAAAAGCTCTGAGAAAATTCAAACTGAAAGAGAATTAAACCCATGAGTACTTTATGACTGATAGGAAACTGCCTTCAGAGCTTCCTAAATACCAGATAAGCCTGGTGTTTGGTTGGGTTGATATGTAAATATATGTTAGCAGTGATAACTAAGTACTTGTTACAAACCAGTATTATAAGTTAGTGCTTGCATGCACTCATGCAAATACTTGCCCACCCACACACCATATCAACCTAAATTTGAAGAAGATTGTTTTTCAGGAAAGTAACACCAGAAATCTACTACTTCTTATAAGCAGGTTGCTCTGTCCCTGCTGCCTATGCCTTGCTGAAGCAATATAAGACAATGATCAGGCTTCCTCAGAGACACTGACAAAAATGAGGAGTAATGAGAAGTCCTGGGCTAAGCTTAGGGTATAGTTTAGCCCAGGACTAAATCAGTGGGCTGGTTATATCAGTATAGTTTCTACTACAAAAACTGTATGTTGCATTCATTGGTGCCACTTCTGATGTCAAAACACATCACAATTTGTAGAATTTACATTTTACAGGTAAAAACTCCTCTGAAATCACCTTTGTTTCTAGGAGCTTACTTTCTTTATTCATAACTACTTTTATTTTTTTTTTTTTTTTTACATCTTAGTATGCATTTAAAATTGTGACTACTTTCTGAACTCCTAGGGATATGGAAAAATTCAAGATTCCACAACAGGTCCCCTAATTATACTAACTGGTTGCAACAGACAGGAATATGATTCATCATGAGTGAAATTTATGCTGCCACTGGGAGTGGCAATGGTTTTATATCCCATTGCTCCAGAAGCCCCATCAACAGGCTCGACTGTCAAGGTGACACCGTCAGTCCTGAGGAGAAGGTAAATATCTCCATGATCTTTAATTCTAAATGACAGAACTAGGATATGGCTAAGGATCGATATGTCCATTAGTAATATACGTAAGTGCTTGGCACATATATATGGCATGTGATGTATTTTGAGAAAGTGAGAATATTTCCAAGCTGCATACATTAAAATGTATGGGCTGTGTGATGAATCTGTGCTTAACTTGCACAATGGTACTTCTAAACTTTCCAAGTGTGTGTCTAAAGATTAAAACCATTTGCCACTTCTTCTGTATGACCCAGATTGGTAATTTATAAGTGCATAAACTTTATATAATGCTCCATCTTTCAAAAGTTTATAGGGATAATTTAATTCTTCTTGTGTATTAGGGGAAATATGTTTACTACATGTGTGGAGGAAATTATTCAGACTCAGAATCAAACCAAAAGTCACTTAGAATAGTGGAACTTCTAAAGTACTGAACTGACTTTCTTATGATCAGATGTTTCTACAACACTTTACTGGATGAAGACACTGGGAAAGTCCTTCATAAGAAAGGAACTGTGTTCTAGGTCTAAGATATGAAGAGTTTTGCAGAACATTCAAGATTATCTGCTTGTAATTGTTGTGATTGTAACTGAAGGGTGTCTGGGAAAAAGAGTTTAAGCTGCAGATGAAATAAAAAAATATGACTGGCATTTTCTACTACCGCACAGTGCGTCTTCATTGAAAATCTTACTAAGTGAGCCTGTCTGTAGTTCCATTTTCTGTCGAATATTTGTTAAGCAACCAGCTTTAGAAGGACACAGTACGTGAGGCACAGCTGACTAATACACACAAAGTTTTTAGAGAGACGAAGAGTAAGATATGACCAAGGGTGTAATTAATAAGTGCTATGCCTGGAGTACTCGAGGCAAAAAGATCAGGATATAAACTGAGCTGGCAGTGTGGTTAGGACAAAGTTAGGGCTAAGTGGCAAAGCCATAGCTATTTTGTGAGCTGGAGAAGCAGCTCAACTGAGAATACTGTTTCTGCAAATGTGTTTCTTCTGCTATTCAGGGTGCTGGTTTTCAGGGTCACTGTGAAATCCCAAATGAAATGAAAGGGGAATTTCCATGAAGTACTGAATAATACAGCCAAGCTATTGCAAAAAACTTACCAGGGCATCTAAACATAGCAGGTGTAAGGAGGAGAAGCCTAAATTATTTTTTCCGTTGTTTCAGGTGACCGTAGTGCCACGATGTGCTCTCTCAGTGCCGCCAATGCCAGGTTCTGCCTTGACTTTTTCAGAGAGCTGAAGAAAAGAAAAAGAAATGAGAACATCTTCTTCTCACCGCTCAGTCTGTCAGCTGCCTTTGGAATGGTTGTCCTTGGAGCCAGGGGCAGCACACTCGAACAGATTGAGAAGGTAGGTCTTCTTTGCTCAGAAAAGGGAACAGTGGCTAGATATGAGCCAAGAGCCTGATTGTACCATCTGATACAGTCCCTAAGCATCCAAAGGACTGGTGCACACAGAGAGCCCTTTAAAAATACATTATGCTATTCCTAATACCAAACTTCTTCCGACTAAGCATTAGTATTCAGTTGACTGTTCAATGAATACACCAGTGCTAAAGAAAGTGTTTTGGAGGTATCCCTGCACTCTCCAAGGCTCGGAAGAGTTCCTTCCCTTTAATGTGGTTTTCTGCCTTCTCTGGACACCCAAAGCCTCCTTTCTCATGTAGAAAGGTTTGAAAGATTTCATGCACTCACCATCTACTAAAACTACTTGTTCACTTGCAAGGATCTTACGGTAGAGAACAAAGGGGCCTTTCCCCAGGGACTGTGTCTGGCTGTGTTTTGGGGTAGGCTTGCAACACTGCTTTAGCTTTGGAGTACCATCACTCAGCTGCATTCGCCCAACATTTACATTGCAGGTCTTTCATTTCAGAGAAGTTTTGAGCAGTACGAGACAGGAAAACAGACACCCTTCTGAGGAGGTAAGACACAATTGCAGCTCTGAGCTGAAGCAACAGGAGCCAGTTTGTCAGCCTTTTTCCTTGAAGGCAATCACTTAATCAGAAAGCACAGGAGGCCTGATCAGCCTCTCCATCTAGATTTGCAGACCTGCTTATTACTGTTCCTTTATTAGTGATTTAAGGGGCCTTGTGAGATCACACATTGCAACAGCTGAGCCTTCTCATTACAGGTTTCTAACCAAAACAGCAGTTCCAATCTAAAATGTGATAAGTGCTTCAATTGCCACCTCCAAAAGTTTGACTACAGAGCATGCCAAAGGCACCTTGGAGCTTGCTTGTCCCAATCTCTAGACCAGCAGCCCTTTGCTTAGTGTGCATAGAGACATCACTGTAGGATGTGATGTGGTTTGGAGGTGAACTGGTGCAGGCCTGAAGCGGAACTGTTTTGTCATTCTGTACATCTGGCACAGGGGGAATAGCAGGTGGTGTCCTGGTGCATTTATTCCAATGCCTGTATCAGCTGGGTGGAGTAGGGTTTCTCATGCAGAGGGAAGCGGCAATTCACCCTCAGGTCCAACTTTGCGTAGGAAAGCTCAAGCCTACCACGAAACATCTGTTTTCCTGTTTGAAGTGTGAAGAAGATGAAGGAGTCCACTCCCAGTTCCAGGCTCTGTTGGCTGAAGTCAGTGAACCCAGACCAGGCTGTTGTCTCACCATTGCCAACAGGCTCTTTGGAGAAATTACTTATCCATTCTTCCAGGTAAATGACCGTGGTGTCCCTTATAACAGCTCCTAGGAGTGGGGAGCTCAGTGGAATGTCTTCTGTCATGAAGGACAAAGGGACATATGCCTTTTTTACTCATTTCTTTCTTGCTGGTCTACTACATGGAATTATCCTGAAACCAGGAAATCATCTATCTTATAAAAATCATCACATTACAATAAACTTCTGCAATTTGTACTTTCCAGCAATACTTGGATTCCACAAAGAAATTCTATCGAGCAGAACTGGAACCAGTAAATTTTAAATACACTGAAGAAGAAGTCAGAGACAAAATTAACTTCTGGGTTGAAAATGAAACACAAGGTAAAGAAAAAATGTGCAGGTTGGTTTTCAATTGAACCACTTAGGAATATCACTCTCCACTTTTTTTTTCCAAAGATAGCAAGATTTTTGTATATTAAACACCTGCACTATTTTTTTTTTTCTCAATAGGAAATAAATGCGGTAAGAGGAACAAAAATACCTTGAGTTCCGTGGTTCCAAAGCTGTACATAAATTTCTTGTCATTTGCCTGACAGCATGATACCACTTTTCAATTTTAAAGAAATTGATGTTAATAGTCAAAGTCAGCTGACTGCCGGAACAAAATAATAATTCTTCTTAATTCATTATTTTTAAAGGGAAAATCAAAGACCTATTTGCTGCTGGTTTTATTGATCCCTCCACTGTACTTGTCCTGGTCAATGCTATATATTTTAAAGGAAAGTGGGCAGTAGAATTTAAGAAAGAAGACACTAAGGAAACATATTTCCACCTGAACAAGGTACAGTATGGGCAGGAACTGAAGCAGCTGGGGCATGGAGGTCAGATGTCTGTCTCCTATAACAACAGATGAGGGCTCCTCCTTTCTGTTATCCCAAGACAAAACAGTGGTCTTCAGTCAGAACAGAAGGCTGTATTTCTCTCAAGTTTCCTGGTAAAATATGTAAATGTTTGTACCAATTCACATCAGAAGTGGTTCTTGTGCAGCTGAGATCCTTGTTGGACCAAATCCACTGAGTACATGCACTAACTTTGTTGGGGATTTTGCAACTAAGGGTGCTGTTTCAAAAACAGCCTGCACTCGAGATTGAAACTCTGAGGATTCTGTTTCTCTGCTACTATTTATGAACAGGACAGTATGTGCTTTCAGGAAAATATGTACTAAAACCAAATTATCTCAGGGGAATGCATACATTATTCATGAAGATTTTAATTTATGGTTGCATCAGATGTATCCGTTTCCTCATCTGACACCCCAGAAAAAAGAAGAGTGTAATGAGGAAGTTGTGAGTAAAGTAATTTGGCACCATTAGAAAGGGAAATGTAGTTTTTAAGCTTCTAAAATGGATAACTTCATTGGGACTACAGTTGAGAGGAACACATCAATGCTACAAGTACATTAAACCCATGACCAGTTTAAATAATGCTTTTGAACTGAACTCTAACCTCAATACTGAAACCAATTAAAACCAGGACGATAATTTCTGTATTTTCCATTTAATATGTTTCGTGTGTTCCAGAATGAGAGAAAGACAGTGCAGATGATGTTTCAAGAAGGATATTTTAACATGGCCATCATAGAGGAACTGAAAACAAAAGTCATAGAGCTCCAATACTTAAATAATGAACTGAGCATGTTCATTCTTCTCCCTGAAAATGACTTTGAGGACTTCACTGGCCTAGAACAGGTAACACTTCATTTTCTCTCTAGTGATGTACACAGAGAGCATTGCTCCAGTGTGGTTGAAAGACAGGTGGGAAAAACTGGACTTCCTTTCCTTGCATTCATTATGGTGCCAATAATTACTATCAATACCACCCTACAGCTTGAATGTGCCCTCACCTATGAAAAACTTGCAGAATGGACCAGCTCAGCTACGATGGAACCGCTGAGAGTGAAGGTGTATCTGCCCCAGTTCAAGATGGAGGAAAGTTATGTTCTCAACAACACTCTCCAGGAAATGGGAGTAATGAATGTTTTTGACTGGGGAAAAGCTGATTTGTCAGGAATCTCTATGAAAGATGGCTTGGTTGTGTCCAAGGCCATCCAGAAGACAATCGTGGAAGTCACTGAAGAGGGCACCGAAGCAGGTTGTGCCACAGGGCTTCTTGCAATGCCTCTGTGTTGCCCAGTAACTTACGAGTTCAAAGCTGACCGTCCATTCCTCTTCTTCATCAGACACAACCAAACCAACACCATTCTCTTCTTTGGAAGATATTCCTCTCCTTAAGGGGAGGTTATATTGGAAATCAGATCTTTCTCCCGACTTACATCCCAACCGGCAAGCAGCAAGGACAAAAGACAAAACAAAAGACATTTCTCTAGACTTTATCCTAAAGTCTGGTTTGCTGTAAATAAAAAGACTATCTGAGAAGACAAATTAAAAGATAAAACCAAATTAAGATAAAACCCTGAACCCCATGTACCTTAGGCATGTTTTACTTTTAGGAGGCCTTATGAAGATGACATCTACCTTAAAATACACTATGAGGTATTTGCCAAAAAGCTGTAGTCCTCTAGAGATATCTGCAAAGAATATCTTACTATGAGCCTTTCCTAATGCAGTCTGGATCCAATAAACTCATGACTTCAGTGCCCTAAAGATAAGTGATACATTCTCTCACATGAAGTAGACAGGAGGATAGGGATCTGCATTAAAAGCATAACCTCAGGTACTTGGTCTCTTTTAGCCTTACCTAGCTAAGGTCTCAAGGAAAATATCACTTTACAGGGGAGTAGCAAAGTATTCCCCCAGGCCTCCTATTAAATATTGATTGGAGGCAGTGTTTCAAGCTGGAGCTCTCAGGGTTTGTTCTCAGGGAGCAGAGAAGACAGAATATTTTTTGGTGTAATTTTACTTGTTCTCAAGAAGGGCAGACCCATTGCTTATTTTTTTTTTTCTGTGAAAAACCGTGTATGTGTAAGAAAATTCTCCCACTTGTTTATAAACTTCCACATAACGAAAACAGAGTTTCAGAGTAAAGGGACAATTTTCTGACAAGGCCTGCTGTGTGATGACTGGTAATGAGACACATAATTCCCACATTAAACTTTGGGTAGTGATCACCCATTCTCACTTCTAAAAGCCAGCTCTGTTTGGTGCCTCAGGTACTGTGAGTTTCTTTTTCCAGCTACTTTATTCATCATTAACATAAAAAATTTTTAAAAACTATAGTGATGGTGTTTAGATGAGTAGTCTGTGTTTGTTTTATTATTATTACTACTATTTATCGTGATAAACCCACTTCAAGCTAAATATTAAATGTAGTAGTCTGCAGAATTAAGTGGACAGAGGAATAGTCTAATATAGAAAGTAAAAATAATGGTAATCCTTTCAAAAATGTAAATGACACTGAAGTCTACCTCCCACTTTTAAATACTCACCATGCTGAGTTAAGCACTAGACAATTCAACATTAGGGTACATAAACCCTGAACCTGCTCCCTCTTTTATGTGACCACTATTACTTACCTGACTTGGGGATGAGCAGTTCTCTGGGAAGCAAATCATGAGGAAAATTTCTGGTAAAGCTAATTTTCTTGCTGATGGTCTAGTTCCCTAAACCACCTCCTGGATGTGGTGGAGTAGGTGGTGGGAAGGAATAGCACAGGGTCACGAGAAGGGAGCAGCCTACCCAGCTTGGCAGTAGGCAATGTCCAAAACCCACAGATACGTGAAGAATACTTGCTTTTATAGGAAAAATATTCCACTCTTTGATGACTCACTTCTCCTTTTCCTGTTCCTCACTGAAGGGAAGAAGGTACACACAACAAGCATACTGGTGTCATTGTAGAACTGATGATTCAAAGGGCTCTTCCAAATGCTCAGATATGCAGGAAAAATTACAGTAAATTACAGTACTCAACACAAATTGAATTGCTAAATAAAGCAGACCTTTTATAGTCTGTGGAGATACCTCATATGGCTGCAACTGCAGTATGAAATACAGCATGAAATAGTAAAATTACCTGCAGAGACACACTTTTCATATCAATTAGCTGGTAAGAGAACACAAAACACAGGCTGTTGGCTCTTTGATAAATAAAGTATGCAAAAACCAGCTATACGTGTTTTTCAACAACTACCATTGGAATTTTGTGTAGATCTGGTTTGTCTTCACTTTAAATTACTTAGGTTGAATGACAAAAAGAGTATGAATGGGGTTAGAATTTATTAGGTTGCACAATCCGGCCTATATATTTTTGGATAAAATGTAAAAGAAAAAATTAATGTGATGAAGGCAAGTGCTTTAAGATACTATCCCCAAAAGCACGAGTCTCACAACAGGAATTCTGTGTGTGAGCAGAGCAGAAGGTATGGCTGAAACAAGGATGCCACTTAGTTTACTGCAGCAGAAGTAATTTTGTATTGTTTTTTTAAACTTGCTCCAGGGATAGCTAGATAATTCAGAACCAGCAACAAAATGCTGTATAAATTATAATTAAAAAAAATCTATCTTCTCCTTATGCAATCTTTTTTTCTTATTGCCATTTTAATCTACAAGACATCTTAAAAATGTAGCGAAAAACACCAGGAGCTGGAAAGTAACTTCCTGCTGCTGATGTAGTGGTAGCAGCTCCTAGTGTGGAGGGCAGTGCTCCTGCAAAATCAGAGATGTTTACTTAAAATTAGAAGCTAAGCCCTCTACTCTGCTTCTCCTATGGGAAACTGTAGCTTGTAAAAGTGAAATGCCAAATGATAGAGCTTGCAGAGCAGAGAAAAGTTGGAAACTCCAAATGGTGCCTGGAGCAGACATATCCCTGAAGGGCATTCCACTGCCTCCTGCCCGGGACAGGCTTGATGCCAGGTGTTGCTTAAACCACGCCAGCATACAAGACAGCCTACAAACGTGGAGACTGGCAAAAAGCAAAGCAAAAGATGTCAAATAGTATTTGCATGAGAATCCATGGAAAGGTAACACACATTCGTCCCACACTAGAAAGATCTGTGTCTTTCCACAGTCTGATTACTAACTCTCGATTTACGTATTCACATTTCCACTGAACTCAGTTCTCTCTGATGCTTGCAGTTCTCCTCAGTTTTCTCTGAAATTGTGCTTTCCTTTAAACAGTTTCTTAGCACCTACGTATAACATAATTTTTATTTTGTCTTCAAAAGCTTTGCAATGGATAGACGAGGAGGGCAAAGGAAGATTTTTGGATTGTCACTGAAAAAGCAAAAGAGGGCAGCTTTGAGTCGCACTTTTTCCTCCCCATATGAAGACTAGTGTTTATTTCCCTCAAAATCTGACTGGTAGAACATTTTATAGTAGGAAGTCCTGGTTCCTTATGATCTCAGTAAGAAAGGCACTCAGGCACAGTGAAGTGCACTGTCTGTGTGATGCAGACAGACAGGGCATCCAAAGCACAAGAAAACATTACTCTCAAACACAGCCCAATAGTTGCTGAGCAACCACAAGAAATTAAATGTGACATTAAGAACACAGAAAGGATGGAAAGATCTGCTGTCCCGGCTGCTTGGTGTTTCCTTGATTATGCCAACATCAGGGAAGAGGGGCAAATACCATATATTTGTTGAGGCACAAAGGGCAGCAGAGCTCTTGCTCAACCTTTTTTGGGACAAACATGGATATGAAACAGATCTTAACTTGTTTGTCTTGCTTTGTTTGCAGTGCTATACTTGTAGCTTTTGAATTTCAGGAGAAGCATCTATTTTTCCCAGGTCCAATGCCCTAATTAGACAAAGTTACAAAAGAGCAGTTGTCTGTTGGTGACTGCATATGGATAGCCCACACTGATCAAAATTTGCAGCTACTCCTAGGCTGATTCTGCAGCCACTTTTGCACTAGCAGTCAATGTATTAAAACCCCCCAAAATTAACCCAAGGGTTTGCAGTTACAGACTGTTCTCTGGAGAAGTTGTACTGCCCCATCCATGATGACGGGCAGAACCAAACTTTCTTTCTTCCATGAGCTTCTCTACTTTGGCTATTTTAAACCATCTTGCCTGTCTTGACAAAGTAGTTTTTCCCATTAGAGTAGCTTGCACAATTCAGAAACTGAGCAGTTTTCAGACGTTCAACCCCTGTATCTGTGCATAGAAACTGTTGCGGTGAGCATGTTGCACATGTAGACATATGAAATGTAGAGTGTACAAAGAAGGCGAATGTAGTGCATGGGAGAGCAAACCAGAAACACAAGTATGCCCTTTCCCAGAAGAGTTGGTGTAACAAAATGTTTTTTGATAAAATCTTGGACATTATGCAGAGAGACAGCCATTTCAGCAGTGTCAGTTGTGTCCTTCCTGGAAAATCTCCACAGAGGCCCACACAAATAAATTGAACCATAGCATACAAAGGAGTGTGGGTGCCCAAGAAAATTCTTCATGGAAGCCTCAAAGATGTGCTTGAGCAGCTGCTGACCAATAGCTGGAACTCTGATGTGAATATGTGAAAATGGGAGAATAAGGAAAGACATATGACAGCTCTTTGCACACAAAACCTGTGCCCTCAGGCAGTAATGGTGTGATAAGTGTGGATAAAGTAAAAGCTACAGCAGCCCAGCTCACAGAATAAGGAGCATTGAACAAGGTGAGAGGAAAGCTCCTTCTTATCTTCAGATTTTCCCATCCTCATTGCTGCTATAACATCCTCATTCTGAACTGGGAAATTAAAAGCCACCCCAATTATCAGGCTCTGCACATACATCCCTGCATTTCAGCAAAACAAACAACACTATTAAGGGTAAAGTAGCTTCTCTTCCTTTTCAAAGAGGGTGCACCAACTGTTGTATGGTCTGTGACTTAATATGGACAAATTTGGATTTCTATTATCCACCCCTATGGCCTTTACAGATGCCAGATTTGTTTCTTTACTGCTCATCAAGTCTATTATTCAATAAAGAGTAATAGCTTTTCGCAATTGAATTATATTTTATATTGTGCATTATGATTGTCTAACAGACCATGAATGTTCCTGCAGACAGATTCTGTGGTTTATTCACCTGCCGTAGTTACAAGGTACGGAAGATCTATGAGAATGGCCTGTGCAAGTGCCATGGGCCTTGTTGCCATGACCTGCACAGAATGAAAATTAAAAGCTGACTCTCAGTCATCCTTTAAATCCCTCTGGCTGGTTTAAATAAATTTCTGAATACCTGAATACTCTAGGGTCAGGCTTACAGCCCAGGAAATAGGTAATTCCTGACTGTTCCTCAAATCTCTTCCTCTTCCATGCCCATCTGAAAGCCTCTAAGTCATCTCAACACTGTTGCTCTAAATGTTTTCATTAAAATGAGGTTTCAGCAAAATGTGCATTCTCCTCAGAGCCCTTCTCCCCTCCTCCTCCACACCTTTGCAGTAGACCCTTGTAGTCTGGCCTCAGGTAAAATACTGTAGTCTCACCTAGGCAAAGAAATAGATGTGGCTGTACTTTTAACAAGTACAAGCTACACAACACATCAGTCTCTGGACTCCAGGAACCTACTTCTGCATTTTGTCAGACCAAAGCACCTTTCGGTACTACCTCAGTCTTGAAAAATAAACAGAAAGTTTTGAGTTTGTTCTAACATGGAAAAAATCCTTTTCGAACCCCTCTCAATAGAATGACTATAGTGCAGACGGCTTTGCTTGGAATTACATTATTTTGGCAAGATCAGATGGCCACGGTTCTCGAGGAACTTCCCTCTGTCCCACTGCACAGATGCTGCAGTGGGTCACTGTGTATCTACCAGACCTCCAGCAGTTAGTCCAGCATCCATCCTTCCCTTCATGATTTGTGGGAGTACTGTGTTAGACTGCTTTCAGCACTGACAGTGCCTCACAGCTGAGGAGAAGAGGAAAAGTTTAAATAACTCATTTTTAAATCTGGCTTCAATAAATAAAGGTTGGCTTGCTGCAGATAGAGTACCAGCTTAGCACTGCTCTGCTCAATGTTTCAAAGTGCCATGAATCAAGAGGTTGTGACGAAAGGCAGTGAGTGAAAAGATGACTCCTTGAAAGCAGCAGTGGGAGTGTCTCAAATCGTGCAATATATATCACCAGCAGCTCAGGGAGCTGTTTAGGCTCAGCTGGCAAGCTGGATTGTTACGTGCCTCTTTGAAGTTTGTGGGGTAAGTATTGCTCCAAGAAAATGTAATTTCTAATTTGCATTCTTTAAGATGTAGAAAAAAGTAATATTATGTTTAAGAACTTCGAGGTAAGTATAAGACAGGTATGTAAAAAGACAGCATATACAGTAATCGTGCCTTGCCTTATCAATATATCTTACACTGTTTGACTGTCAAATACTTTTAGGTGTGCAAAATATGTGGCTTATGCACCACAGCATTGAGTACAAATAGTTCTTTTTTGTTGAAAATCTGTTGTCACATTAAAACTATCCCTTTGTGATTTTAATAATTGGGAATAAAGGCATTCATCTTTTCTCAATCTCACTCCTTGTCAAAACCCATATATTTATATATGTGTGGATATATATATGCATGCTTGTGCTAAAAAGCATCAGCAGATATTAAATGTCTGAAACAGTACCACAGGAAAACCCTAAATTTGTATGTCAGAATCTAAGCAGCTGGCTGGGTTTACAAAGCAACATACTCCTATTATTCCTTCAAATTACAGGAAAGCAACCTCCAAATCTGTGGCTGATTTTACTAAGCAACAGTAAGAAGTATATAAAGAGTGTATGACTACATTTGATTTAAAGATCAAGAGCAGCCACAGAAGAAATGAAATATTAAGGTTGCATTGTCTCAAACACCATTCAGAGCCCTCTGGATGGCCACAGGGAAACGCATCCATTCAATGTTATATTTATCATATTGAAGGGTGGATGAAACTATCTATTTCCTAAAAGGCAAGTACAAGGTACTATCTTGCTAATGAGATAGTATCTTGCCAAAAGAAAGCAAACACGTGTTCAGATATAAATGGGTCAGGAGTTGCACTATTTCTAATGATCACAGAATTTGTAGGCTTCGCATCATTCACTGGTTCAGCACCACAAAACCAGCAATGAACTGGCAGTTTCTGGGCTGTTGGCAGTACCTTTTAAAACAAGCACTACATATCATGACCACAAAGTCCTATTTCTGTTTGCCTTAGGTAACGCTGATTTTACAATGGGCTCCATCAGTGCAGCAAACGCAGAATTTTGTTTCGATGTATTCAAAGAGGTGAAATTTCACCGTCCCAACGACAACATCTTTTTTTGCCCCCTGAGCATGATTTCAGCCTTGGCCATGGTCTATCTGGGAGCAAGAAATAACACTGAGTATCAGATGGAGAAGGTAAGTTACGAAAATGAGAACAAACTCTCTTTGATCGCATTCAAAGAGGCAGCAGATTATCCATTTATAACTTCCAAACCTGCTTAGCAAAGGAATGGCTTTCCAAACTGTGAGGTTTGGTTCTGGAGCTGCTTTTCACTTATTGCAATGAAGGGCAAGAACAGCCTTTGGTTTTCATTAAGAAAGAGCAGTTTTGGAGAATGGTTAAGGCAGGTGTCTTGCTTCAGCTTATATTATCTCACAGGCCTGATTGCTTCCAGGTGGGAAGGACAACTTGAAACATAAAAAAGATGGAATGTTCAGGAAACAAGAGTCAGCATTATAAATACAATGCAGCAAGGCTGTAGCTGATTTATAGACTGAATGCCATTAACTGGTAAAGAAGGGATTTAAGCTGAAGATCACTGTCACAAATTTTCAGTGTGGCACCTGGTTTAAAGCTCATGTGAAATTTCTCAGTTCATCTATGTGCTAATCAGACTTGGTTAGTGAAAACCTACAGTTTTAGCACAAACTTCAGTGACTGTCAGTGGACTTCACATGCCCAATTTCTACTTTCAATTGCAGGTTCTTCACTTTGACAAAATTGCAGGACTTGGAAGTATCCAGACCAAGGTACAGAAATCTAAGGTACATTGATTTATCTTTCACATCTTTTTCCTGAGAATAGACTGTTCTGATTGTGCTTTTAGTAGGTTCAACACCTTCCCAAACCTTTGCTAACTCTCTTAATTTAAGAGATGTAAGTTAAAAAATATAATACAACAAACCACGAAAACCCAAAGAACAAAGCAACAAAACAAACAGCAAGTAAGCAACCAACAACAAAAACAAACAAACAAACAAAACCCCCAAAACACCACCAGAAAAAGAAGACAGGCTGCATATACTGCAAGTGACAGGATGCTTTGGGCACTAGGATACACTTTTGTGTAAATGAACTCCACACCATCAAATGCTGGTGGGGTACTGGAAAGGGTCTCAGTACCTGAAGCCAGGGTACAGTAGGCAGACTTGCAGCTGAGACCCCAAAGTGGGACAGCAAGATGCTTCAATAGACAAGAGCCCAGAATCCTCAAAGGATGGAAAGCAACCACATTCCTACAAAGCTACAGGGACTTTTCCAGGCTCCAATTCTCACTGCTACCCCACAAAACCATGAGGGGTCCCAGTACCTTGATACCACCTGTATGCTTTTGCCCATGTAAATCTGCTGCCTCTGTAAAGATAACAAAAGCCATGGAGCCAGGTCTGTCCCCATTCACTTGGGATCCAAAACACAAGGTAGGACTTAAAGATGAGACTTTTTTTTTTGGGTAAAGGTAGTATCTAAAGCTAGAGCATTTAGGGACTCATTAAGCATTTAGAAAGGAACAGTTCAACACAATTATTCGCAGAAAATAAAGTCCCAGCCACTGTTTGTTATTGTGCAGTTTTCTTACATGCTTTTAGCCTGTGTCAGCTGGAATACCATTCTTGGGGCTTGAGACAGGTGATCCGTTTTTTGCTGTTTTACAAGACATTTCCTGACTCCCTTGCTATCTAGCTCTCTTCTTCCATCTGCAGATTGTGCAAAAAATGCCATGAAAATGCAAGCAGCCTCTGAGAATTAGAGCCTCCGTACCTATGACAAGTCACCAATTGCAATAATTAACACCTGCATTTTTCTTTTTACCACCTCGGCTATGTGACTTCGGATTCATCAGTGAGGTTTTCTGCTTGTTACCACTAGAATGAGTGGCATTGTATGCTATGAATGAATTCTACATCATTAGCTGCTTATACTGAACATCCCTCCCATGGTCATTTGCAAATGTTCAAACACTGTGTGTTCTCCCATGTTATTTATAAATAATCCTTTTTTCTCATAAAATAACCTAACAGCTATGCTTTTTTGTCTTCTTATCAACAACTCAGTGTGGCAAGTCTGTGAATATCCACCTACTGTTCAAAGAAATTCTCTCTGATATCACTGCACCAAAAGCCAATTATTCACTTCACGTTGCCAACAGACTCTATGCTGAAAAGACAAGTCAAATCCTACCGGTAAGTGATCTCTTGCTAAACCCTGTAAAATTCTGTAATCCAGGAGGACTGTCCAGTTAATCTAATAGTCCCTACTGGTGTGGATTTACATGGCTTTTCCCTTTGCCATGCCCCTGGCAACCATCCAAATGGAAAGCAATTTGAGGAAAAAATATGGCCCTATTAAAAAATGAATGAAGTAATAAACAAAATTACTAGTAATGTAATTCCCCACTCCCCACTTTCCCCAAAGTATTTAATTTTAATTGGTTGGTTGGTTTTTTTTTCCTGAAAATATTTTGACTTTGGCATATTTCTTCACTTGAAAACTCACCTCAAAAACAAATTTTCAAAGTGCCAAAATCTTTCTTAGATATAAATATTCTAAATGAAAGGAAATTCTTATCTTTAAAAATAAGGGAAAATGCTTTAAAAAAAGGAAGTGGACTTAATGATAATAAAACAGTCTGAAATGAACCTGAAAACAGTGGGTTTGGATCAGGCTTTCTTCCAGGAAATACTTAAACATTTGTAATATATGCTCGTAATGTAGTAAAGATGTCTGATCTGAAATTGTCATGAAACAAAATAATTTTTCTGGCCCAGTTTTAGCAAATTCTTTAAGGAAGTAATCAACGAGAACACCTTATCCACAACATCACTATAAAAATCCTATTGGCCATATTTTATTTCACTTTCATACTATTTTAAAAAAATTACTATTTTGGTGGCTACAATTGGTGTCTTTACAGATCTACTTAAAATGTGTGAAGAAACTGTACAGATCTGGTCTAGAAATGGTCAACTTCAAAACAGCATCAAATCAAGCCAGACAGCGCATTAATTCCTGGGTGAAAAATCAGACAAATGGTAAGCAGACAAGATTATGGAATATACTTCCCTCTGACAACTGTATTTTAGCAATTTCTGAAAAGACTAAACTTTAGAGGAGAAATTTTCTCCTCCTGTCCCCATTAGTGGATAATTTCTGTGGAAAGGGATTGCACCAATGTGGCAGTGACAGAGTGTTGTAAAGACATCTGGCAAAGGCAGAGGTGCCACGATATGCACACTTAATATGCACGTTTTATAAGCACATTTTTTTGTGTCTGAAGAGCTTAACTCATGCAACGTTAGTCCCAGCTTCTCTAGAATATTGGCATAATTTTACAAGGATGTGCTGGAGGGTAAGAAGTGGACTTCCAGTGGAAAAAGTAATGCACACGGAGCTGATGGTGGGAAATAAATGTTTCAGAATCTTTTGTGTATTTATTGTGTCGAGGTGGGAGGAAAAACCTAGAGTGAATTGTGAGAAAGAAACACAGTGAGAAAGGAAAATCTGTGTTGGTGCTTCCCTTTCCTTCTTTTCTATATAATTTTTTCCCCCCAAGCACTGGTTAGAGATATTCCTGGGGATCTATAACACTCTTGAACCTACCTGTCTTCTTGCAGAAATGTCTGGCCAGATGCCAGTCTTTCACTGTATTATTAACTCATCCTCATGAACCTTAATTCCATGTGCAGACTTTTGGAGAAGAAAAAGTCAAGTAAAGGAGCAATATATTGATTCACTTCTAAAATGCAAGACTACTGCTGTGAAACTTACCACTCTGTGCCCTGCTTCTCTCTTAAAGGACAGATCCAGAATTTCCTTGAACCGAGCTCAGTTAATCTCCACACTGCACTGGTCCTTGTGAATGCCATTTACTTCAAGGGGATATGGAAAATTCCATTTAAAGAAGAAGACACTCAGAAAGTGCCCTTCAATGTGACAGAGGTAGGAGGGTACAGACACAGCTTCTGGCCAGCTGTGTGTTTGTTGTATTTACAGCTCTGTTGTCATTGGCTGGGTGATTTACCTGGGTCCCTCATTGTCAGATTTACAAAAGCTGTGTCTGACAGAGCGCACCAGCAGATGAGACAAAAACGGAGACACAGCACTTCTCCAAAGGCAGCATGATTGAAGATTGAGTCCTGTCCTTTCAAAGGCCTTCTACATTTGTCTGACCAAAGGAAAAAATTGCTCCCCCATCACATCATCTCACATTTCTGTTTTTGCAGCAAGAGAGCAGACCCGTGCAAATGATGTGTCAGAACAGCACCTTCAAAGTGGCAAGAGTGGCTGAAGAGAAAATTAAGGTCCTGGAGCTCCCATACGCCAGTGAAGAGCTGAGCCTGTTGGTGCTGCTGCCTGATGACATCTCTGGCCTGGAGAAGGTACATCCAGCAGGGCAAGCAGAAGTTATGACTTCAGTGGGGCTTGGCTGCTGTCAGACCTTTTGCTGTCCATTGACACCCCAGCTGCCCACACCACAGCTCTGCTGGGCAGGCAGAGGAGCACAAAAACTGCCCAGGTGCTTCCAGGTGCTGAGGCAGAGCCTCTTAGGAGAGCCCTGAACTCAGTTTTATAAGATGAAGGTAAAACAGTGTAGGGCTGCTGCAGCCCTGCAGAAGAGAATGGATATATGGGCAGTGTTATCAAATTATCTGTCTGTACTCAAGAAAGGGAAAAGTCAAAGCAGTCTACAATATATGAACGATTACTCTTATTTCAGCAATATTTTTAACTTATAAAGCAGAGTTATTAAATATGTAGAAGAGTTTGCATTTGTTAGGTACTATCAACTGTAGGTAGATTTTCATGGCCCTTTTTTGGCAATCTTTCACAATCTGACTAATTTACTAGGGTGTGGAATTGTTGGGTTGTGCCTCATGAGACACAAGGTTAGTTGGACAAAAAGGGATGTGTCAAGTTGGTAAAGAACTGAATAAAAGGACCGTGACACAGGCAGTACTGGAGAGGCAATTAATAAACTGCAAGAAGGATGCCAACAGGATGCACTTCAGGAACCATTCTGGCTGGGGTTTTACTTTTATGGTAGCCTTGATAGAAATGAATGGTAAGAAGAAGTTGGATTTTCATCCCAGGCATTTCATTCCCTGCTTCTCTTTGCAGCTTGAGAACAAAATCAGCTTTGAAAAACTTAGAGAGTGGACCAGTTCCACGGTGATGGAAAAGAAGAGAGTGAAAGTGTACCTGCCACGCATGAAGATTGAGGAGAAATATAACTTCACATCTGTCTTAACGTCCCTGGGTATGACCGACCTGTTCAGCCCCTTGGCCAATCTCTCTGGCATCTCCTCAGCAGAGGGCCTGAGGCTGTCTGAGGCCACCCACGAGGCGTACATGGAAGTCACTGAAGAGGGCACTGAGGAGGCTGGGTCAGCAGAGGACACAGAAGACATCCAACATTCTTCTGAGTTTGAAGAGTTTAGGGCTGACCACCCATTCCTTTTCTTGATCAAACACAACCCAAGCAACATGATCCTCTTCTTTGGTAGATATTGTTCTCCCTAAAGAGAAAAGGGCTGGAAATAATGCTTATGTTCCCCTCAGAAACAGACCCCCTTTACTCTAGTATTGTAGTATAATGTCATCTCTTCAATATTTTCTCCAAGTGGAAAGGCTGCTCTAAGTCATGCCCGTTCCTGAAGCTTCCATAGCAGAGACACACCTGCAGGTGAGGAAATGGCAGCAAGTGTGTTTGCTCCTTTCCCTTCTCAGACTGGTTTCAGTGTTGATTGAGCCAAGCAAAGACTGAGCCCACAGAGAATAGAGGCACTCATAAGCCAGGAGGGAGTCAAATGAAGGGGTTTCACTTGAAGAACTAGTTGCAGACATGGCTCCAATTCTTTGGTACTCCATTACATGGAATGCTATGGCTATGCTGATCCCATTCCCTCGTTCTATCCCGCTGACAAACCCATGTTGTTCCTGAAACACTGGCTTTGAGATCCCCAGTCTGGAGGAGATGATTGTGGACAAGATTCTGCTATGCAGATGATTTTAATTGGTGCCTATGTAAATTTTTTTTTAAACTTAGCTGTTGGGAAATGGTGCACATATCCACTATCACCAGAGCTGTCCTCTCACCATGAGTACCTCACGTAATACTGAATTTCTTTCAGAGGTTCTCCAAAGTCATGGAGAGATTCCCTTCCACTTCAGAATGTGCAAGGAGATCTAACTTTGTCTAGGTGCAGTTGTGCCTAGTCAGAGTATAGATTAAAAGTCTGAAACATGGATATCTGGATGATCCAGATGATCCAGTACTCAGAACTGCCAGGCAAAAGAGTTGTCTGAATTCTTGTTCGAAACATTGGAAATCACTTCAAATTTGAGAACATTTTGATTTTTATGAAAAATCCTGTAAGAGGTGTTAAAGAATCTTATTTGTCTCCTTGGAAGTTTTGTGAAAAAACACAGTTTTAAAAATAATTCCTCTCTCTGTTGATCTTGCTTAGCAAGCAAACTTCAATTTGTTCCTGGAAAGCTCTCAGATGTTCAAAACTCAAGTACATTATTATTCCATGAATGTAGCTGGGCTTCTTTGTTCCTATGATAGTTCAAGACTACATCTCTTGTTTTCAAGAAATGCATGGGAATACTAATATTCTCCGTCTTTTTTTCCTATGTATCCACTAGCATGTCCAGATATGGATATATTGGCTCAATATTATGATCTATTTTCACTCTAATCATCTATTACTGATTTTGATGAATATAATTGATTTTTTCTTTCTTAACATAATAAAAGAAAGTCACAAATGCTTGTTGTGAAATTATGTGAATTTTCTTAATTTTCTGGACGACAAATCCTTAAAAATGTAATTACATTGGTAACTGTTGTGAGCAAAATGGGATTTAGTACAAAATCTTCCTGGTTTTAGAACTAATAAAGTATGTAGATATGAAGTTTCCTACACATTTATGAAATAAATGAATACACACATCTAGAGCTTGATTCCTTTCTGTAGTACAGATTACCAGGAAACAGCCCAGTGGAATTTTAACTTTTTCTTATGTACTTCTTCAATACAATTCCAATGGGTATTAAAGACAAACTGACAATTAGTCAGATAAATATTTCAAGGAACAATTATTCCAGCAACTCTGCCATTTAAGATGATGAAATCATCTGAAAAATCATAGAACTCAAAGGGCACAAGAAAGAATAAGTAGATGGACAACTTTTAGGCAAAGTATTTCCCCACTGAGAGTTTTGAGAGGAGGTACTCTGTCATTAATATCAGCTATTCAAATAATAAGGCATAGGGAAACCCTGGATGTACATATAGACTGGGCAATAAGATGCTGGAGAGCAGCCCCATGGAAAGGGTCTGGGGGTCTGAGTCGATGGCAAGTTGAACATGGGTCAGCAGCGCCCTGGCAGCCAGGAGGGGCAGCCGTGTCCTGGGGGGCACCAGGCACAGCATCGCCAGCCGGGCAAGGGAGGGGATTGTCCCCTCTGCTCTGCACTGGGGCAGCCTCACCTCGAGTGCTGGGGGCAGCTTTGGGTGCTGCAATATAAAAAAAGACAATAAGATGTTGGGGGACATCCAAAGGAGGGCCATGAGGATGGTAAAGGGCCTTGAGGGGAAGCAATTAAAAGGAGCAACTGAGATCTTGGTTTGTTCAGCCTGGAGAAGAAGAGATTGAGGGGAGACCTCATTGCAGTCTACAGCTTCCTCACATGGGGAAGCAGAGGACCAGGAACTCGTCTCCTCTCTAGTGACTAATAACAAGAACTGAGGGAATATCAGGAATTTGTGTCAGGGGAGGGTTAGGTTAGATACCAGGAAAAGGTTCTTCACCCAGAGGGTGGTTGGGCACTGGAACAGGTTCCCAGGGAAGTAGTCACAGCACCAGCCTGACAGAGTTCAAGAAGTGTTTGGACAATGATTTTGGGTACATGGCGTGATTCTTGGGGCTGTCGTGTGCAGGGCCAGAAGTTGGACTGCAATGATCCTGATGAGTCCCTTCCAACTCAGGACATTATATGATTCTATGATTCTGTTTTCACCTTAACACCTACTGTGGTATGAAAAAAGGAGATCTGTAAAGGAAAGAAGCTGGTGCTCCTGTCTGACAGCCACATTATTTGAACATCATCAGGATGTTTGTAATACAGACTCGGTTGTTTCTCAGTGGTAAAGACAGCTATTTCACCAAGTATACTTTAATTTTTGTTCTTTAGAAATTAAAGCAGTAGTCTAAACTGTTCCAAGAGATGCAAAATTTCAACATCTCAAGGCTTGCCATAAGCAGTTTAATCACTTTCTGCATCTCTTGTGCCAGCAGTTGATCCAGTCTGTTACATTTAAAAGCCTGTACACTTAAACAATAAGAAGACTTCAAAAGGGTTAGATTTGCAAACTTTCCTTCCTATGATTATTAAACTGGAAAGTGCTTAAAGTACAAAGATATGCCTCAGTGACCAGTGTTTTTTCCTGAACAACAACAATGGTCAAAATGAAGGAATGGGGAAAAAGCAAAGGGGCCATGAGACTCAGAGGCAAGTACAAAGCTTCCTCTTTCCCAAAAGAAAAGACAGGTGGTAGGAGAAAGTGCAAATTCAGAAATACTGTTCAAAACCTGTAACTTGTTTTAATATTTGCTTTTAACAATATTAAAATGCTCCAAAAGTGTTTCATGAAAAAAGGCAAAAATAAAGAAACCTTGAAAATGTCCTTGTTGCTACTGGCATTTTTGTCATAGCCTTCCAAAGGGTTTTCTGAAGAATTGAGATCCTTTTTCTCTTACAGACTGCTGTGCAGTACCAGAAATAAGGCTTAGGAGGTAACAAGAGAAAATCCGAAACCTTCTGCATTTTGTGGTACAAATTGCACCCCTCCAGAAAGCACAAGGAGACATCCAGAGGTCTGCCACTATGAGGCAATGTTTCTCTCCATACAGCATGGGAAGAGCAGTTGCCTGTGAAACATGCCATACACTCCCATTCCAAGTGCCTCATCCACAACACAGTACTTTCTTTGCACGTTAATGTGCCATAACCCTCTCCATCTCCCTTGAGATCTTCCTCTAGATATAACACAAGCAGAGAATAGCTGAGACTGGAAGTGACCTCTGCTGATTTTCTGTTCCCAGCTCAATCAGGGTCAGCTGCAGCAGGTTGCTTGGGACCATGTCCTTCTGCGTTTTGAATATTTCCAAGGATGGAGACTCCACAGCCTCTTTGGGCAACCTGGATTTACCTTCCTATCCACAAGAATGTGTATTTTCTTATGTACAAATGTAATTTCTGCTATTTCAGGTTGTATCCCTTCCCTCTTGCCTGTTCACAGGAGAAAGTCTAGCTCCATCTTCTTTTTACCCTACCATCAAGAAGGTTAGGCACATGGATGAGATGTCCCACAACTTTCTCCTCTCCAGGGTAAAAAGTCCCATGTCTCTGAGCCTCTCCTCTCATGACAGATACTTTGATCACTTCATCATCTTTGTGGCTCTTCTCTGGCCCTGCTCCAGTACATCCACATCTCTTTTGTACTGGAAAACCCAGAGCTGGACAGAGCATTCCACCTATGGTCCTACCAGTGCCCAGCAGAGAGGCAGGAAAACTGTCGCTGTCGGTGGTGCCAAGAGGCAAACAAGGACTCAGACACGTGAGTGGTCAGCAGAAAGGAATGGATTGATTTATTTATTTAATAAAGGACGGGTTTTTATGTGTTTAGTTCTTTTAGTGTTTTCCTAAAAGGCAAGAGGTATTGGACCTCTAACTAACTACCTATCAGGGTGATTGGTCAATTCACACATCATTCATTTCTCTAGTCGGTATCACAACAATTCTACTTATAAACGCAGGTGCAAGATTAGCAAAGTCTGTTTACAGAAAACCTTATCATGTTTTGCATAGTTTCGCATGAGAAAGAACAGAGCTCTCACAAACTGCTGCTGAGAGCTAAAAACTTCTCTGCTAAGGCTTTTTAGCATCCATAGAAAACCTCCCTTTACTGGCTGGCAACGCTTTTTCTAAGGCATCCCCTTGTGCTCTTGACTTTCTTTGCCTCAAAGACACATTGCTGACTCACGGTCAACTTGGTGTCTGCCAGGACTCCCAGTTCTCTTTTGCAAAGCCAACATGATGGCATGGACCCTTGTGCAGTGACATTTCTCCTTTTCTGCAGCACTCTTTCCCTGCAGGAGACATGTCAGGAATAACGTCAAGAATCTCGGTAGGCCACTATTCAGAGGAGAGGAAGACTTTGTGGAAGGATGTCTGTATTGAGACAAACCAAGAGATTAGTTTATCCTATTTTGTACAAAAGAAAAATGCCATTTTCCCAGGAGCATATGCCAAGATAAAGGACATGCTGGGCAGACTTCCAGTGAGTGGTGGGAGGTAATGTAACAGGCATGGTGACATGGGCAAGGTTGGTCACAGGCTGCCACAAGCAGGATTCTCTGTGGGGAGGGATGCTGGTAACCAAGCTCCCATATGGCACAGCCAGGTAGCTGTTGTGCCAGTGCCAGTGGCCACCCATCCTGCCCTGTGTGTATGCTGGGTGGAAGGGCCCATTCACCCTGCTGCCTCCTTAGGAGCCAGGGAGGAAGGCCATCCACAGCCTCCCCCTGGCTGCTGGCTGATTCCACGGACTTGGGGGATGAATAAGGGACTTCACGTGAGCTGTGGTGACTAATAAAGCGACAGCTGTGTGTGCTGGTCCAGAACCTGTGTAGCTGCAGATCCTGGATGTTGTGTGCACTGCTAAGTAGATGCAGTACGGGTGAGCCACTCGTGACCAAATCCATCACAGGATCCTTCTGAAGATGCCTTCACTGGAGAAATTCGCTCTGCCAGCACTGAGGTATGCACAGCCCTGTCACAGCCTGTGAGTGGCCAAGGCAGCACTGCAAGCAAAGTTGCCCAACACTTCAGGATGGCACGGGGCTGCCAGTGAAAGATACCAGGTGGGCTAAGAGCTCCTGTCTGAAGGAGCTTGCACAGAACCCCTATATTTTCTTCAGACTGGGGAAGCAATACGGTCCTACAGGACAGCTGAGAGAGAAACCGTCATTGATGGCTACAGCACCAAGGTCTGCAATGGCAGCTGACTGAACAATCACTGGCACTCACTCTGAGCAAGACAAACATGAAACAATCAACGTGCTCCTTCCCACTGACAAAAGAACAGCAGCGTGGATGCGAACAAAATCTTGAGCTCTGCGTGGGATGTCGTGATTGGATGAGAGGCTTTGGTCTGTGAGCTGACCTGGACTTCATATCCTTTTGGAAAGGTCCAAGAGTCTGTTGGTTTAGGGACAGCACCACAATGAAATAAATGCCTGGCAGAGGAAAGGGCAGCAGAGCCTTAGCTGACCTCTTTCTTGGGACAAGCATTGTCAAACAAGGATGTGTGAATAAACACATCCTTTTGTGTTTGTGCTGCATTACACAGCTGTGCTGGACAGGGCGTTCCATTATCTTTTATCCAAGGAAGCATTTCAGCTGCAGGAAGGTTTGCTTAACCTCACTATGACAGACTCCATGGCAAGCCTAAAGTCACCCAGCTGACTAGGCACTACCTCTTTCAGTCTTAAAATTCTGTGGCAATATCTGATCATAATCAAGATTTTTACTTGTGGAATGAATTAGTTGCTTCTGCAACTTGCTTTACATTAATCACTTATCTGACCAATAAAAAATAAAAAACTGGTAGCCTGGGTTGTGCATGCTTCCTGAGCAGTGGACTGCCTCTCCTCTACTGTAAAACCAAAAAAATTCTTTCATTAATGAATATATTCAACTCAGAAATATTTTACTAGCAGCATTAATGCTGTGACTTGGCTGTGACAAAACAACTGTACCAACTCACGGGACATCTTCATAGCTACCAACTTACAGGCTGTCTATGATGATAGAAATGTGATTCAGGTAGATGCTGCACAAGTGCCAAGGTGGCTCACTGAAGCACCTTGAGGTGGTGAAGCTGAAGCACACCACTAGACAGTTCGATTGTCAAGGAAAAAGATTCAAGGCATATCTGAATGTTACAAGTGGCAGGGTAAAACATACTGGCTACTCCTTTGCCTTCTGAGCTGTCAAGTGTACTGCAACAGACCATGGCCACGAGCGTAGAAGCCTGTTTGAACAGAAACAAGGCAGTCTCCAGATGGAAAGGCAGAAGGAGCAGCAGCTGCAGGAACAGCTTGCAGTCTAGGGAGCACTCCAGCTGTGTAGCTAAAGGTTCACCATACACAGGCACATGCACCCATTTGACCTGTTGTCCTCCAGCAAGGTGGGACCCTTTTCAGCTAAATGTGACTCACAGCAGTGACACACAATGCTCCTGTGAGAGAATAGCTCATTCTCTTTGCAGTGAGTGATCTCTTTGCAGTGACTCTCTCTGCAGTGATGAGCCACCCAAGTGGGTCAAAGTCTAGAGATCTTTCCTCAAAAGCCCTGTTCCTGCATAACAAGGGTTGTAGCAGACTGGCCTGGAGACACACTGTGCCATGTAAAGCACCAGTGTGATGGAAATGCACCCATCCAGACTGAGCTCTTCACAGTTACTATTGCAACTTCAGCTGAATGGGACTGAAGGACTGTAATAGGGAGAAAGGTAGGGATGATTCAGCAGCTTTTCTCTTGCACAGACAACTAAAAGGGTTAAAAAGTCCACCTCTACTCTCCCGAGGCATAATTTGTTCTAGACTATTTTAGAGCCATTTTGTGTATTGACTTTGGATTTCTGTTTTAAAATTACATGGCATTTAAGAGGTCAAAGCAGTTTCTTTTATTGTCTGTCCATTCTTTTATTTCAAAGGAATTATGCAACTGGTTTCTCCTTGCTATTGTATATTATGACTGTCTTGCAGACCATGAATGTTTCTTCAGCTGGTTTGTTCAGCTGATGTGCCATGAAGCTGCCTGTGGAAGAATGTAAGAATGGTAATAAAGGTCTCTGTATGTACAAAAGGCACATTTTGAACCTAGCATCTGGTGCTGTGACCTGTGGAAAAGAACAGCACACCTTAAACTACCCTTCAAAATTATAGCGGCGACTTCAAATCCTTTTCTGGTAGCATCTGACTGGGATCTAAATATCCTGATGCCTGAATTTAAAAAGTTACAGAAATCTTGTCTTTCTTATTTTCTCAACCTCTCTTTCCCCAACACAACAGCTCTGTATAGATCCTGAAGATATTTTCTTCTTCTTTATATAGATGCTCTGAACATTTCTTTTGAGATTAATTTGAATTCCCAAAATATGCTCGCTGAGGGTTTTTTTCCAGTGATGTGCTGCACAGACAGTGAGTATGTCTGAGTTCCTGGAGCTAGATTGCTCTGGAATGAAAAACTGTGCTCTGTGAAATGCTATGTCTGTGGTCTTCTACAATGCAGCAAGGGACACCAGGCAATTACATATAACTTCTTGCAGAAAAATCTACTTCACTTTTATTAAATTTGGCAACAAACATTGAGAGGATATGGTCTTTCTTACGTTTCTTGGTAGCAAATTTTCACCACAGAAATTCTCTTCCTTAGGAAGAGCTATGGATTCTGGTGGAAATAAAGACTGGTGATACTGGTAGTCCAGCCAAAAATGGGAGAAAAGTTGCAATAAATACAGTCCTGCATATGCTGCTCTTACCAAAATTTTTGAGTTCACAGAATGGTGACTCTGAGATGGATCTGGCCTGTCACTGCCCAAGACAGAGGAATATTATGGAAAATAACACAAAATTCCTTACAGACATTCTGCAAGACTTGCAAGACTGAATTCCTCACCTTTTTTCTTTTTCTTTTTGTTTTATTTTCACAAGTTATGTTACACTATTTGCTGCCATAACCAAATCATGCTTACTATTCAAGTTCCAATGAATAGCTTTTATCATTATTTTTGCTTCAGTCATTTCAATGTTCTCCTGTTTTTTCTGCAAGGTTTCACGTGCTATGATGAATAAATCTTCCTTTTAGGAAACTTTAGGTTAAAAACCTTTCATTCAGGCTTNTTTTTTTTTTTTTTTGGGTTTTTTTTTTTTTTTTTTTTGGTTTCAAAGACTGGGCTCTTTCCAAGTAAAAGTGCATGTCTGACATTGGGCTCCATCCATCACTTTACTGGGTAAACACAGAACAGGCAGCATGGGGCGTGTCACAAAATAACACAAGATATATTTCAAGGGGTTCCTCAAGTCTGCCCCAAGTACAGCTGAGAAGCTGTGCTACATCTTCCCAAGTCAATCTGATAAGGTAAGCATTTCTTTCAATTACGATTTAAGTTCTAATCTGCAAGATAAAAAACAATTATCTTTTACAACACTTAAAATCGTATTGATGTAACCTCATGCTTATGGCCTTCAGTATCAGCTGAAGAAACTAATTATCAAAGGATGCCTTCTGCAGAAACCTTACCTACCTTCACATGTGTCTTCTGTATTGTTTTACTGTTTCACAGTCTGCCATGAATAAAGTCAAAGTGTTTGTCTTTATGAACTATAGTTTTGTTTACTAACTCTTCCACATTGAAAAACTGGTGATAAGTTACAACAGACTTTCTTCCTTCTTCCTCTATCACTTTAATTTTTCATTTAGTACTAAAAGACAAAATTGAATTTGTTTAAATTCCAGGGGTTATGTAAGACATTGTCTGAATGAAATCAAGGAGTGCAGAATGTTCAAATGACCCCATCATTCTACAGCTCTGTGTTATCTTTAATAGTTACATTTCCAAAGAAAAACAACAACAAAACCCCCAAGCATTTGCTTCATGAATCTGTTTCTTCACTGAGAACATAAATGGAACTTAAAGCCTAAAGTATAGTAGTAAGCAGAATAGGAAAATAATAAAAAATCTACCCTATATTACCTAGATAAGCAGTTCAATTTAGAGGGAGAATGAGCATCCATTCTATTAGGGGAACAGGTAGATGCATTGTTGTTCAAATTATCCCACGTTAAGAGATGACTGTCACATGAACGTGTTGATTCCATAGGTACTGTGATACATAAGACAGAGTACCCTGGATTTTGTTCCCTAGCAGCAGCAGAGGGAAACAAATTGCTTGAAGATCCTCAAGACCTTAAGTTATAAGTGGTATAATCACTATACTGTTTCATTAGACATTGAAGTACTGTATTTTCTGGTCTGTTTTGTCTTCTTTCACCAGCCTATGCACAGAGGGCAGATGTGCAGCACTTTGATTGCTCATGAATCCAAAAGCATGTCCGCCTTTTAAATGCACACCACTGGATTCTGTTTGCTGAAAAAACTCTGTGCACTAAGTCTAGGGTTCATGTGCACTGACTTTTTTGCATTGCAGTTGATCTATTTCAGCACAGTAAGTCAGACTCTTTCTGTTTCCTTCAGACAACAGGGATTTCACGATGGGCTCCATCAGTGCAGCGAATGCAGAATTTTGTTTTGATGTATTCAAAGAGGTGAAATTTCACCGCAGCAATGACAACGTGCTCTTTTCCTCCCTGAGCATGCTTTCAACCCTGGCCCTGGTGTATATGGGAGCAAGGGGAAAGACTCAATCCCAGATGGGGAAGGTAAGTTATTTACATGGGTGTAAAGTGACCTCTGCTTATGCTACTTGTTCTTTCTAAGTAAAATCTCTGAAAAATATTATCCACTGATGAGGTTCCCACCTGTTTTAACGCACAAGAACTAAGCCAAAGAATGGAGAACTGAATCCAGAGTTATATACAGAAAATAATAATAAAAAAGATGTATATATTCAATATAACAGGCAGTTGACTTAAACATAAAAAAAAAATCTCAGGGACAATAGCAAAATAGATTACCAGTCAGGAAATTTCATTTTATGATTTTTAAATTCTGACGAGTTCCAAATAATGTAAGTGGATTTTCTTTTTTTAATATATAAAAAGATAAATCCCAGAAAGACAGGAAGACAGAGTATTTTTAGCAATACATAAAATGTTGCCCAATTAATTTCTAGACATTCACTAGGAAAAAAGTCATCTAAGCAAAGAGTGGTATTTACAGTTTCCAAGCAGGTCACAGAGGGCATAGACCAGTTGCAAGCCCACCTGTAAATTTTAAGTTAATCTATTTTCTCAGTTAGCATCTTTTTTTTTCTAAGCCAACAGTTTCATCTCAAGCAACGTGTGTAAATCTTGAATTCACATTATTTTTGGTCATGCTTCTCATTTCTACCACTGGTATTTTCTCTTGCAGGTTCTTCACTTTGGTAATGTTACAGGAGACGGAGACATTGCTGACTCCCAGGTAGAGAAATAACTTAATCTTCCTTTCTGTCTTATTTTCTCCTCAGAACAAAAGCAGAACTGCCTCTCCTCCTGGCAGTTTCAGACCCTGACAAAAACTATGGTAATGGCCTCAAACCCAGGGGATCTGTGGAGGGAGGCAAGGAAGGAGGGTGTGATTCACCTGTTTTTTGACAAACATAGAAAGACAGCAGGTTGCTCATCTTGCACAGAATAAGTAATGGCATGGGGAGAATGCTTTGGGCACCAGGGAGCCTTCCTGGGCAAGTGCTGCTGGGGGATGGCCTGTGAATGGGGCTCAGCACCTTGAGCCAGGGTACAGCAGTTTGGTTTTCAGCTGGGCAAGAAGATGCGGAACAGAGAAGAGCCCAGAAGGCTCAGTGACAGGAACACAACTGTCTTATAAAAAGCACATTTCAGGGCACTTGTCTTGACAAGGATGAACTTGCCAGTTCAATGCACCACCACCACAGCACCAGCTGTCTGTGGGGGAACGCTGCCCTGTAGCATCACTCTTAACTGAAAGGAACAATACTTTAGGATCTTATTTCCTTATGCAATCTATCTTCTTTTTCCATGTCATCACCTCAGTGTGGCACTGCTGAGTACATCCACAAATCATTCAAGGATCTTCTCTCAGACATCAGCAGGCAAAATGCTACTTACTCACTCAGGATTGCTGACAGACTCTATATTGACAAAACATACCCTATTCTTCAGGTGAGTTATATTGTGAACTGACTTCCATGAGATTTCCTGTAAATCCCCTGTGACTCTGCCCTAGAGATGCACCACCAAAGTAGCCTACTCTCTGTTGATGAAGAGGTGGTTGTGAGCCATGAGGCGACTGTACAGAATGAGTTTGGACCTTTGCCTGTTAGATGAAGGCAAAAGGCATATTGGCATAAAATAAGCCTATGTTACAAATTACAGGGAGTAATCAAGTTTGCTGTTAATTTGCTAGAAAAATGGCTTTTAATGAAAAATGTAACTTTTAAGGGAAATTAAATAAACTTTATTAGTTGAAATAATGAAAACTGAAATCGTCAGTCTTCCTAGTGAAAGGAAGCTTTGCTTTTGAAGTCTAAGAATGTGAGAACACAATGCTCAAAATAAAGAGTGAACACAAAGAGAAGGAGACAAACATTGTCTGTCCTTAGAACCCTGTGTTAAAGTGAAACTGTTTTAGTAAAACAAAGAAAATATATAAAAATTTTAACTTAGAACTCTGTCTCATCAAAAAGTGCTAGACCTATGTATGTGAAGCAGTCTTTCTTGTACAGCTTTAAGATTCAGTTACTGGAAGACTGCTGTGACTGACATGTTCAGTGAGTGAGGTGTTCAAACACAGGAGTAAACATTCACTGCCTTTAACCATTCTGCTTTCTTTCATAATCTTGAGTTACATATCCAGATAATTCCAAGTTCTCCTCAGTCTGACAACTGTAACCCTTCTGCTTACAGGAATACATAAAGTGTGCAAAGAAATCCTACAAAGCAGAGTTGGAAGAAGTTGACTTCAAAACAGCTGCAGAGGAAGCAAGACAGCTCATTAATTCCTGGGTGGAAAAAGAGACAGATGGTAAGGACTGAAAAATGGGTAGCAGGTATTTTCCCTCACCTACCATAAACTATATCCTTGTCTCCCTCTCCTCGTAATCTCTAGAAAAGGTGGGTCAACCAAGAGCAGGTTGCTTATTGCTATGAAAACAAAACTCCACAAAGCAGGAACCCCCACATGGCAGAGATTTGTGCACACCAGAGGAGCTGTATCTTACCCCTCTCTGCCCTGTCTCTTTTTTAAGGACGGATCCAAGACTTCCTTGTGTCAGACTCTGTTGATCTCAATACTGCGCTGGTCTTCGTGAATGTAATTTTCTTCAAAGGGAGATGGAAAACTCCATTTAAAGAAGAACACACTCGGGAAGAGCCTTTCAATGTGACAGAGGTAGGAGGGCATGGGCACACTTCTGGCCAGGGCAGCTGTTGGCTCACACAGCCACCAGTCTGGGTGTTACACCATGTCACAGGTTGGGTGATTTAGCTGAGTCCCTCAGTCAGTGGCTGGGCCTAAAGCCAGGGAGCATTTGCAGGATCTGTGTCTGACCAGGCTTCCAGGGCACACAAGCAGGCAAGAGAGGAAAATGGAGACACAGCACTTCTCCAAAGGCAGCATGATTGAAGATTGAGTCCTGTCCTTTCAAAGGCCTTCTACATTTGTCTGACCAAAGGAAAAAATTGCTCCCCCATCACATCATCTCACATTTCTGTTTTTGCAGCAAGAGAGCAGACCCGTGCAAATGATGTGTCAGAACAGCACCTTCAAAGTGGCAAGAGTGGCTGAAGAGAAAATTAAGGTCCTGGAGCTCCCATACGCCAGTAGAGAGCTGAGCCTGTTGGTGCTGCTGCCTGATGACATCTCTGGCCTGGAGAAGGTACATCCAGCAGGGCAAGCAGAAGTTATGACTTCAGTGGGGCTTGGCTGCTGTCAGACATTTTGCTGTCCATTGACACCCCAGCTGCCCACACCACAGCTCTGCTGGGCAGGCAGAGGAGCACAAAAACTGCCCAGGTGCTTCCAGGTGCTGAGGCAGAGCCTCTTAGGAGAGCCCTGAACTCAGTTTTATAAGATGAAGGTAAAGCAGCGTAGGGCTGCTGCAGCCCTGCAGAAGATGTTGCTATATGCACCAATCTCCATCAGGTATCAGAAACAGACAAGGTAGCAGGATTTTTACCACTCTCTGAGTGATTTCAAATGTTTACTAAAGAAAAAAAGTTTATCCTATGGGAAATAAAAAATAAAAGTGATGAAGAAAGCATTCCAAGAGCTGACTAAAGGGAAAATGAGAAAAGTAACATTAGAAAGGAATAAAGTTGAGGAAAGGGATCAGTAAAGTATCTTCCAAGAGGAACTGTTTTAGGGCCAATTTAATTCGATGTTTTCAAAACTGTATTTTTACAAAAAAGTTTTGATCTGATGAAGAAATTTTCAGATGAAAAAGGTTTGAGAAACTTCCTCAAGGCAGATGAGATACGCTCCATAGTAAGGAGGAAGCCTACAGGATAAACAAATGCATTTAAGAATAAGTATCAGTTCTGTTGTGTATACAAAGTAAATGGAAAACAACAGTAACAGGTGGTAAAAACACATTGAACTTTTGTCTCAGACATTTCATTCTCTGCCTCTCTTTGCAGCTTGAGAACAAAATCAGCTATGAAAAACTCATGGAGTGGACCAGCCCAAAGGTGATGGAAAAGAAGAGAGTGAAAGTGTACCTGCCACGCATGAAGATTGAGGAGAAATATAACTTCACATCTGTCTTAACGTCCCTGGGTATGACCGACCTGTTCAGCCCCTTGGCCAATCTCTCTGGCATCTCCTCAGCAGAGGGCCTGAGGCTGTCTGAGGCCACCCACGAGGCGTACATGGAAGTCACTGAAGAGGGCACTGAGGCAGGTGGCTCAGAGGTTGTGACTGGAGACATCCAACATTCCTCTGAGTTGGAAGACTTTAGGGCTGACCACCCATTCCTTTTCTTGATCAAACACAACCCAAGCAACATGATCCTCTTCTTTGGTAGATATTGTTCTCCCTAAGGCAAAAAAAGGGCTGCTTACGTTCCCCTCAGAAACAGACTCCCCTTACTCTAGTATTGTAGTATAATCTCATCTTTTCACTATCTCTAAGTGGAAAGCCTTCAATATCTAGGGAGATATTCCTGAAGAAGTGTGTGACTTTTCAGATCTTTGGGTGCAGATATTTCTGCTTACACAAGTTGTACTCAGGACTTATATCCAGGAAAAAATGAGAAGTTCAAGAGGTAGCTTAGGAGTATTTTCCATCGTGATTGAATAACTTAAGATTCAGGACCAGTGTTTTGATTTGGTGAGAAATTCTGACACTGATATTGAGAGTCTGGTTTTTCTATAGGAGTTCTCTGAAATAAACACAGCTTTCAGAATAATCCTATTCCTTTCTGTTGAACCGAATTCCTGTTGCCAAGGATTGGGCAACCATCCTTGAACTGATGCCTGGACAACTTGCAGATGAAATTCTTCATTTCAGCAAATCATTCTTCTTTGAGTAATGCATTTGTGCTTCTTTGTGCCACACATACTGTAAGGCTAAGGTCTCTTGTTCTGAGGGGGCATACAGAAAGTTTACCATTCCTTCTTAAATCATCATCTCCAAACACAACACCTTCCTGACCAAAACAATTTCCCATGTTCATTCCTGTGACATGTAACTGATTTTGTGAATGTCAGTTGTTGGTCCTTCTATTTATTCTAATAAAAGCATTGCAAACTAAACATGTCTCTATCTGTTTTGGGTTACCACACCACACACCAAAATATATGATATAGTGGGTCGTGGTTATTGACAGAAGGGGTTTAGACTAGGATTTAGATCCTATTTTCAAAACCAGAATGTACCCATATATGAAGTCATTAAAGAGCTTAAGGTTTTTTTTTTCTAAAATTCTGAGCTTAAGCAAGGTAAGCCCTACAGCTCCTATTTGTACCTTGAGCTTATCTCCATATGACATACCAAATAACTCAGGTTTTTTTTAATCTGCTATTTTATTTCCAGATAGTTTTAAAAGATTTCCTCTAATTGCCCTCAGTCAATATATTGAGGTGATGCCTAAGAGCTACAACTTCAAAAACATGAGAAAAGTATTTTTCTTAAAAGGTGGACAGCTTCAGCTGTCTAATACCCACAAGAACCGTGTGAGGAAATCTTTGTTACTTCACTTGATAATATAATCCCCTAGAGATATTATTTGCTATTTCACAGTCTTTAGGGGGAAGGTTCTTCAGATGCAGTTTATCCAATGGAAAGACCTATTAATGTTAATCACTGACTTAAGCAGTCTTCCTTCTGCTGGCATACGTGTGCAGAACTGCAAATCACAGACTTAAAAAGTGCTTAAAAAAGGGAGACGCTTGTCAGTATTTGGACTTGTTTCAAACATTTTCAAAGTAAGTATTAAATAAAACTTGAAATGAAGATGCTGACTATAGGGAAACCCATTTTCTTGGCTGCTATGAAGCCTATGGGAGAACTGCAAATATTGGTCTTCCCAAGAGAGTTATAAGGGATTAGATATGGTTAACCCAAGAATTCAAGCAAAAAAGTATTTATATATGTGTATATATATATATGTAATTTCAAGGCTTACTGTGCATATCATGTTCTGCTTCCCTTATAGCCTAAAGCAGTAAACAGAGTTTTGCTACAACTAAAACAAAAAAGAAAAAGGCAGGATTTATAAAATACTGTTCTAAGGAGCAGAGGGTGAAAGTTTATAAACAATTATAGATCTGTTATTAAACTGAAACAAGCATATATGTCACTTTGCACTTTCTAGGTACAATGAAAATAAAATTTATTATATTATATAATATGAATATAAAAATAGCTATTCTCTTGTTTAATAGTTCCTTTGCTTGATGATTAAAGAAAAGAAATGGAGAAAATCAATGGTAATGAAATGAAAATGAATTAAATGGTAAATGGTTTCCTAAAACTACACATGAGAGAGGTCCACCTAATGTCCTCACTGTGAAACAGAACTATTTGGCTCATTTTACATTGCGCCGTTAGGTGTCACTAGGGATACAAAATGATGTCTCAAGTCTTCTGCCAGACAGACATCTGTTGAAAGGTAGGTTTGGAACCTTCACGTAAATTTCAATTTTTTTCTTAATTTTGTGTAAGAAGATGATTATGATCAATATACTGAAATGTAGACCAATGGCACCATGCCTGGAACCCAGTAATTTTTGAAGAAAAAGACAGAAATATTATTTGGTGAAAGATCAGAGGCATTTTAAGATGTCTCTGTCCTGGATGAAAAAATATCTCAGTCAAACACTGTAGAAGGGATAGAGCTATTTGGTTTATGAAAGAGAAAACATCCTCCAAAAAAGGCTAAAATGAGAGGTAAAAGTACAGATTCAGCGAGGCTGAATAAGATCCACACCCCTGTGTCAATGGCTGGGCCCAGTACTGCGCTTGTTCTTTGCTGGTCTGGGCCAGCAGGACCTGATGCAGACGCACTGCCACAGTCACTGTGGCTGCTGCAGCTCCCATGGGAAGCAGTTCTGAAAAGAGCAGCATGGAAGGTGTTACAAAAGGATGAGGGAAGAGCAGCCGTGTGGAGAGCGAACACTGCCTGCTGTTTCCCAGCTCTGAAGTCCAGCAAGAGTTTAATAACATGAAGCCCAGCTCCCACAAAATCTGGGTATTATTATCCTATAGTTCTTTTTATTTCCTGGCAGCATCATTGAAGTTGGTGTGTCAATAAATTGCCATCTGTCCATTTGCTACACTCCAATTTCAAGATGTGCCATGTTGCTCTGGATTTACAGTACTGCAGGGGGTCTGTGGAACAAAACCAGCCACATGCACAGGACAGCATTTGAAATGCTTTGTGAACTAAGTGAGCCTTTCCTTCTCATGTCATTTGGGGAAGGGTTGGAGAACACTTATCTTCCCTGCTCTTTGGAGAATATAATTTTCTGAGACCATTCCACATGCCTCTGCATATGTGACTTGTGAGAGACGCCTACCTTCTCCAAGTAAACCAACTCCATGGCTGAAGGCACAAAATTTAGCAGGCATTGTGCTGTAACCATAGTCACTAGAGGAAGTGCAGAGAACCCACTGGACTCCACGACAAAGCTGTCTGGGTTCCCAAATGGTATTTGAGAAAGCACAGCATGCTAAATCAAACTGAAAACTACAAGTCTGCTAGAAAGGCTTTGATACAGAGCAGGGCTTTCTGTTTCTTGTGGCTAGTGAGCTAAGATTTATCAATATGGAAAAGGGACAGCAGCAAAGGTAATGTCAAAGAGCAGCAAGGGTGGGGCTGCTTGGCAAGGAAAGGGGATCCAGGGCAGGAGGTGACAACAAGACCAGAAGGGCAGGGGCTTCCTCCATAAGATATGAAATGCTGCAGTTCCCTACACTACTGCTACAGTCCAGTGATTCCCAAACAAGCCTGTGGTGATGAGGTAGGTCAAATATCAAGCCTGCAGGTTAAATCCACAAATCAGGGTCTGCAGTGCTCCTAACCAGAACATTATTGTACATTGAGAAGTTAGTGACCACATAAAAATGGATCTGATCGGGCTGATCAGTGTGCGCAGTTTTGTGCTAAGTTATGCTGCACATACTTGGTGTCCAGGACTCTACAGTGCTGAACATATCATGTGGCTGTGGTCTAAACTTCACTTGCTAATCATAATGGAGAACCTCACAGATGGTCCCAAACTGGCACCCTGTGATGATGCTACTGGCGTATCCTTGTCTTCATATTGAAGTGAAGCAGCATTTTTCCGTATATTTTCATTCATCAGTAGAAATGATAAACAGAACCTACCTATAAAAGTGTAAAGATCACACCACCAGTGAACCTCTGCATGCATGGGATATGCACAGTGTGCTCTTCCCTGGATAAAGATCCATCCAATGCTGCACCACTTGGGGGGATCTGACCACTGGAAGGGACATGAAATTGTCTATGCTATCTCCTTTCCCTCTCTCATGTCATTTCCAATAAAATGCACTTTAATAATTTTCTTACTAGTGTCCAAAATGAACACTTGCAGTGGTGAATTACAGGATCCATCTTGGTGAGGTTCATGGCCAGGCACAGGCGTGCAACCTAGCAAGGACAAGAGACTCACAATCAAGAGACTCAGTTTAAATTCTCTTGAGTGAGGAGGATGTAGACTACCGTGGAGGCATTTCACAGCTTTGACACAAACAGTGCTCTAATTCAAGGCTTGGCAGCCACTTCAGACGTGCCTGAGCCCACGTAGTCAAACTCGTGGGAGAGGGATGAATGTTCTCCAGAGCAGAGGTTTCTGAAGTCCTGAGTGTTATGGAGGCAATGACAGAGGTTGGCTATTCGGCATATCTTCTGACACAGGAACTTAATGGTATTAAAAAGTGCTAATAGAAAGCAGTTAAAAAACCCCAACACACAGAGGTAGCTGACAACAAAGAGCTACATGATGGAACTCATGGTCAAAGAATGCTGGAGATGATAAAATTTCACGTGATTTTAAAGGGAGACTGGACAAAACTACAGAAGAGAAATCCATTGAGAGGTAATAAATATATAGAAAAAACTACCAGCTATTTAAGTTCCAGGACTGACAACAGCCAGTGTTAGGACCCTGAGAGCACAACCAGCTTTAGCAGGAGATTTCCTCAACACCCTCTGTACATGGGTCTGGAGCCTGTATTGGGCACTGGCACCATTTGTGAGAGGAGGACATGAACTGTCCTTGGCCAGTTGCAGCAGACCCTGTAATGGATGACAAAAACTCGTTGTATTCCAAATCTCCAGTCAGAGGAGCATACAGCACCTCTGCTCGAGTGTAATTGAGAAAGAGTGGACAGAGAAATGGGACAGAAGTGTTTGAAGAAACAAAAGAGGGAAGAAGGGGATGTTATCAAGAGCAGAGCTGAAGGCACACTCTTTGAAGTCACCTCTGGGGCATTGCAGCCACAGGCAGCTCATGCCAGGGCAGTGACACGCCAGAGGGACTGCAGCCTGCTGGTCATTCATGCTAAAGCAAGGACATCCCTGTGGAACTACAGCCCCTGAAGCAGACTAGACCTCAGGATAAAAGTGAGCAGCAACAACTGCCAGATACAGACAGTCATACACCAGCCCCGACCTCTTCCATTACCTCCTGCTTCACCAAAGGGACTGGGGAGCACTGAGCGTAACCAGGAAGCTGAAACTAGTAAGCATAAGAAGAGGCTTTTTGTACTGAAGTTAAATGCGGGAAAGCAGGGTGAAAGGTCTGTTTCATAGTTTGTTACGTTGGTTTTGTCAATACTCAAATCAACAACAAAAATTTTATGTCAATCAGCAAGAAATTAAGTGAAACTCCCCAAGTCAAGGCTGTTGCTCACAACAGAAGCCCTTTTCAGCCTAGATGTAGCACTGAAGTACAGTGTAGGTTCCTGCCTCCAGTTCTGCCTCCTGACAGACCTCAGACCCAAGCCTTGTCTCCAGGACCATGTATTTTGCTCATCAGTGTATGACAGAGCTCTGAGTGCACTAATGAATTTCAACAGTCCTGCTCAGCCATACCTGGAGCCTCTCCCACACCTGTGACCCCAGGAGCTCTAAGCTGTGTGCTGGACTTTCAGTTCCCCTCTGTATTACATCAGTGGTGTGTCAGTCTCCAGTTCAAACACAGCTGTGCCCATTCCCGGCCAAGGACTCCTGGAGTGACCTCGGCCCTGCCCTGTGATCACTGGACCCGGACCTACCTCTGCTGTGTGAATTGGCTTTGTGGTCAATGTTGTCTTTGCACCTGCCTCATAGCCATGACGTTGCCTTATGATCTAGACTGCCCAGGATCTCTGGGCCTGCTCTGCTCAGCTGCTGAGCCCTGGCTGGCGAGGCTCCTGCACTGCCAGCTGTGGGATCCACCATGCCTCCTGGTTTGTTCCTCCTTGGGAAAAGCTGGCCCCTGTTGCTCCCTGACAGTGAGCTCAGTCCTCCCTGAGCCCTCTGCCAAGCACTGAGGAGCCTGGGTCTCCAGTCACACAGGGCTCTGTCCTTACAAACCTTCCTGATCTCCACAAAACACTCACTCATTACTCAGACCCAGGCTCCTGTGTGAACCCCCTTCCACACAGCCAGACCAAAATTCCTGGCTTGCTCCTGACAGCTTCTGGGGCCTGTTGGGGTGGCCTGACCACCTCACTCAGTTCCCAACCTCTCGTGCCATGTCCGTTTCCTATCCACTGTCCCTGCCCCAGCTTTGCATCCCCTGAAACAGCCCACTGACACCCTACAGCCAGTGAGCCACTCTAAAGTGAGTCCCTCCCGAGTGCAGTCTCCCTAAGGAGCAAGGGCACACTGTCCCCAGAGGGGAGGCTGCTGGTCCAAGCCCTGAAGGCACTAGAAGCCCTCAGTGGCCCTGATCTTTCATGGGACCTGCCCCATCTGCCCAAAGCCCAGGACCCCATGTCAACCCCCTGGGGGTCATCAGCCTCTGCCCCAGTGACCCCACATCAGGAGCTGTTCTCCTGTTTCTGCCTGGCCATGTGACTTCTTGAGACCAACTTGTGCACTGATTCTCTGGCTTGAACTTGAGCCTATTCTGTCACCATTGACCTGCCTGGTAGTCACTGGATCTGATTGCAGCCCTCACTTGTGGAGAGACTTCCCAGCTTGGTTTTGGGCATGCCCTATCACTATATTGCCTCATGTTCTGAAGGCTTGGTTGGACCTGTCACCCTTTCAGGGTCTGTCCTTTTCCCGTGCTCGGGTGCTATGGGGCTGGGACCTGCTCAGTGAGCCTCCCATTACACAGGCAGCAAACTCTCATTGCTCCCTAACCCTAGGCTCTGTAGATGCACCATGGCCCTGGTTCTTCTCCTGCTGTGTCCATGGCTGTTGATGGACCCTGTTACTGACATTTGGTTCTGTTTCCCTGTGGTCAGATATTGTGGTGTGGCATCCAACAGTGAGGGCACTGCCCTCCCTGGGGGCTGACTCTCAGCTCAGCTCAGCTCAGCTCAGCTCAGCTCAGCTCAGCTCAGCTCAGCTCAGCTCACTGTCCTCATGGACCAGCCCTGCCCCTGCTGCTCCTGGCAGTACAGCCAACTTTCCACCCCAAATATTGCCTGCTTATTCAGCCTATAGCTGTCCAATATGACTACAAGGATATTCTGGGAGATTACCCTGAAGGCCTTACTAAAGTCAGGTGTACAACATCCTCTGCACTCCCTTTGTTTATAGAACAAGCTGCCCATCCTAGAGGCCAATGATGTTGGTTAGGAGAGATTTGTCCATGGTAAAGCTGTATTGGTTTTCCCCATCATCTTTTATTCCTTCCCCTGTCTCAAAACGTTCCCAGAAGGCTTTGCTCGGAAGCCTTCTGCAGGGATTTGAAGTAGAATACAGTTGTACACCAGGGCGTTATGACCCACACAGCACTTGACAGGAGAAGGCACAGGCCTGAACTTGCCGAGTGTGTAGCTTGGCTCCCCATCCTGTGCTGTCCTGCACATCGCCCTGGGCTGCAGGATGAACTTGGTGTGCAATCAGAAGGGAGGAACCTGTAGGTAGCTCCCACTTGGCATGAGTGACTGCATCCCCTGCATCCTTGCATTTATCATAAAGTGCAGCAGCAAGTCTTCATATGAACAAAATTCTGTTTCCTGGAAGAAATTGTTTTCTTCTTTAAAAATTCCTGCAAGAATAAAGACCAAAGTGTCAGTGAACACCTATCTCCGTGGATGGGACCTGCACTGCATGCCATTCCTTGACTGATGGTCTGTCCAGTGCTGCACAACTTGAGCTGAGGGAATGTGAGATTACCTATATAATCCTCTTTTTCCTTTTAATGTTAGCTGCAATAAATGGTATTTTAACGAGTATCTTAGCGACTGTGTCTTTCTTGACACAGATCATTATGAGTACTAACACTTAGTGCCTTGCAGCAGTGCACAACACCTTTTCGGTGACTGCAGAGACCTGTAGTCTCCTCAGTTCTCCTCCTTTTCCTTTCTGAAAATTAGTCACGTTTTTGAATCATCAGGAACCTTCTCCAACTATCTTGACTTTTCTTTAATCTTCTTTTTGCTGTCGTACCTAAAGAAACTTTTCTTACTGCCCGTCACACCCCTTGTCAGTTTTCCCTCCAGAACAATTTTTGCTTTTCAGATTCCATCCCTGCATGCATGGTGAAAGCTTCTATACTCCTGCCTGGTGGATTCTCCTTGCTTTCAACTCTTGTACACTTTCTTTTTTGCATTTGAGCTTGGACAGAATGAAGGCACCTTTATCATCAGAGACACTGCATATTGCTTCCACAGAAAGATATGTGGCATGTATGGAAGCAAGGCAAAGGCTTGTATGTGAGGCTAAAACTCATTCAACCATAGTGAGGATGTTTTTCAAGGTCTGAGTCAAATACTCCCATCCAACACATTGCTGGCCTGTGGGATGTGATCACTGAAAATTATGCCATGAAGGTCACATCAGCTTATGTCAGATCAAATATCCATGGGGGAGCAGTAAGAAATCATCATCTGTACAATGAAGTCTAAGCCTGTGTCAGGTTCAAATGACTAAAGGAATGTAAGATGTCATACTGGTATCGCAATGACAACCAAGAGTAATGACAAATGCCCTGTCACAGTCTGTGAGAGATGAAGGCAGCACTGCAGGCAACAGTGTACATCTCCAATGGCATAGAGCTGTTGCAAAAAGGTGCCAGGTGGGCTGTGAGCACCTGTCTGAAGGAGCTTGACCAGATACTTTATTTGCTTGGTACTGGGGAAAAAATGGAACCACAGAACAATGAAGAGAGAAACCATCATTGATGGCTGCAGCACGTAGGTCTGCAATGATAACAAGTTAGACAGTCAGCTGCAATCAGTAAATCTCTCTGTGAATGATTGCCTCTGTCCCTGATTGAAAGCCAGCTTCTAGAGTCACAATGCGGAATGGAGACAAACGCAAAACAATTAACATGCTCCTTTCTATTGGCAAAAGAGCAGGAACAAGGACAGAACAAAATCCTGAGTTCTGCATAGGTTTTTGTGATTGGATGAGAGGCTTTGGTCTGTGAGCTGACCTGCACTTCATATTCTTTTGGATAAGAAGTACCTTTCATACTGTCAGTTGTCCAAAGCTCAGGTACTCAAGAGTGTTGGTTTAGGGACAGCTCCACAATGAAATGCCTGGCAGAGGAAAGGGCAGCAGAGCCTTAGCTGACCTCTTTCTTGGGACAAGCATTGTCAAACGAGGATGTGTGACTGAACTGTTTGTACTGCTTTGCACAGCTGTGCTGGACTGGACAATTCATTGCTAGCTGTCCCAAGTAGCCTTCCAAGTGCAGGAAGGTTTGCTTACCCTCTCTAGACCCCAATCACAAGCAGACTGTACAAGACCTTTTAGTGTTGATGCTATGCTGACGGTCTGCTCTGATGCAGTTTTCATTTGTTCCTGGGTATATTCTGTTGCTTAAAACTGGCCTTGCATTAACTCCTGGTCTGAGCACAGAAAACCACACCAGGCCACTCAGAAAGAGTAAAGCTTGCATTTATCATTATCACAGCAGAGCTTATTATCCTCCATGTACTTGCTTATTGTGGGTGTGTTCTGAACCTGAAACTCCAATTCTTGAGAGAAAATGTGATTTTTGTATAATGCATGGGACAAAGCTCTGCATTAAATGCATACAACGCTGTTCTGCAGGTCTGGAACCAGGACACTACACAGAAGTCAAATTCACCAGGTATAAAAAACCACTGGGATAATTTTTATTCTATTCCTGCAGTGTGATGATGTGAAAAAAATGATCACTGACAAAAGTGCAGCTGCTTCCTGAATCTGTTTGTAGGTACTAAAATACAGGCCATATGTGATGAGCTGGACTTGTGATACAGGTCTGGACACTTCTGTAATTCATGTATGATAGATCAGACTAAGGGAATGGGAATCATGGTTGTTTAGCAGAGTCTTGAAGGACAGTTGAAAGAGAGATTTCACTGAGTTAAAATACACTGACCAACTCTTACATGCAGCAGTGGAAGACCAGTGTGATAGAAGTAGAACTAAACCCAGGTGAACACAAAGTGGCCCTGAACAAAAAAGGGATAAAGAGTGAAAATAGTGGCATAAATCTGAGATGCACTATAAACAATGTGAGAAAACAGCTTATTAGGTGAAGACACACACGTCTGAAGAATCATAGAGTATCTCACGTTGGAAGGGGACTATAAGGATCATTGAGTTCAGTTCTCTGCTCCTTGCAGGACTACCTATAAATAAACCATATGACTAAGAACATTGTCCAGACACTCCTTGAACTCTGACACACTGGGTGCTGTGACCACTTGCCTGGGGAGCCTATTTCAGGGTGTGACTGACCACCCTCTGGATGAAGAACCTTTTCCCAGTGTCCAATCTAAGCTTCCCTTGATGCAGCTTCATTCCATTTCCTCGGGCCCCATCACAGGTCACCAGAGAGAGGAGAGCAGCACCTCCCCCTCCACTGCCCCCATTGAGGAAGTTGTAGGCTGAGATGAGGTCACCCCTCAGCCTTCTCTTCTCCAAGATGAACAAGCCAAGTGACCTCAGACACTCCTTGTAAGTTTTGTCCTCAGGCCTTTCACCATCTTTGTCACTCTCCTCTGTACGCACTCTTCCAGTGTGATGTCCTTCTTACACTAAGGTGCTCAAAACTGCACACAGGACTCGAGGTGAGGCCACATGAGAGCAGAGCAGAGTGGGAAAATCATAGAATCATAGAATCGTTTGGGTTTCAAGGGACATTAAAGATCCCGCTCCCCCCCTTTGGCAGGGTCAACCACCTCCCTCAACCATCTGGTGATACTGTCCCTATGCACCCCAGTATGTGGTTGGCCCTTTTGGCTACCAGGACACACTGTTGACTCATGTTTAACTTGCCATTGACCCAAACCCACAGATCTCTTTATGCAGGGCTGTTCTTAACCTCTCATCCCTGAATCTGCATTTGCAATGAGGATCACCCCACCACAAATGGAGAATCTTGCACCTGCTTGTGTTAAATTAAATACATTTGGTGACTGCTGAGCTCTCCAGTCTATCCAAATCTCTTTCTAAGACCCTTGAGGGAGTCCGCAGCTCCTCCTAGCTCAGCATTGCTGCCATATGCCCACTTTGGCATGTTCTCTTCAGCTTTTTCATCAGCAGCTTAGAAGGATGACTGATAATCATTATTTTGTGGGCACAAAGCTTAAAAGGAAAGCCACATGTGACACACGCCCTGTGACTTGGGGTCGAGGCACACCTCCCACTGTTCAATAATATGTCAGGTTTTCTTCTGGCTACCTAGCACTAGAAAGCACTTCTGCCTGTCCTGATGTCTGTGTTACCACCTCATGTCCTGAGCTACACACTGACATAACTACACACTACACAACTCATCAAGGGAAAATTTAATTTATATGGCACATTTACTTTCACAAGAGGAGGCAGACTGAGGCAAAGAACACTGCACTGCCTAAGCTTTTGACAGCAGTACAGGAGCCTACTCTTCTTAACAGAGGTCACAGTTATGTCCCATATATTCTAAAGAATTATGCCGTACAGACTTTGGGATCCCCCTCCTCCCCTCCTCCCTTCCCTCCTTCCCCATCCTCCCCCTTTTAGAAATCACACAGTGCTTTGCAGAGGTCAGAATGGTTTCTTAACTGTTTGTCCATTCTATTATTTCAATACAGAACAATAGCTTTTATAAGTGAAATGCTTTTATAACTGAAATATATTTGCTATTGTATATTATGATTGTCCCACAGACCATGAACACTCCTCTAGCTGGATTTCACAGTTCCTCCATCAGCTGTCAGGCCATTAAGTTACTCATGGAAGATCTGAGAGATACAATGCAAGTGCATACACAAATACATTTGGAACTGACTGTTTTTTACTTTGTCTAGTTATGTTTTGCTGTTAACCCCTGAGAATAAAATACTTTGCTATAAATCCACACTCATACAAGGATCTTTTACAAATATTCCAGCTTCTCAAAGAAAATGTTTCTCTTTTTGACTTTCATCTCAATTGTTTTTGTCATATGCACCCTTCTTTATCTCCCCAGTTTTGTTAGTAGAATAAAAGGCTAAGTCCTGTTCTCCCTTCTCTTCTGTCTAGCATGGCTGCATTTTGTACATTCAGAAAGGATCAGCTGAAAGAGAGTTCTGGTCTAGTACTGCAACCATAATAATAAATTGACTAATTACTGACATATTGTCTAATAACTGCTAATTATGTGTGACACCACTAAGGTTTTCATATTTTTTGCCTTTATTGCCATCCCCGTATCTACTTGCAAATGAGGCATTATTTCCCGGCCTTTTCTCCAGCCCAATGGCCCTGATGTACTGGTGAAAAGCCCTGTTACACAGAATAAAAAACTAATATTTGTTCTCCCTTTAATCAAATGCGAACCCATTGAAGCAAAAAACTGACCTAATACTATTAATTTATTTTTATGGTGTCAAAAGTCAAACTTCTGAAGGACAGCAATGGGTGGGTCATAACTCAGACTGTATAAATTCCCAAGGGCTCAGCCAGTATACCCACATACAGCTGGAAAGCTGTATTGTCTTTGGTGCTGAGGCTTGAAGGTAAGCATTTCTCTGGGAAAATTTACCTTCTCACTGTATTATGTCTTGTTTCTGACTAAACTTAAAAAGAGAGAAATTATTGTTTTGTGTCTGATATTTTTCAGGACAGAATATTTACATGAGCTACAAATCTCACCTGTGTATATGCATTCTACACTATTTTATCATGTGGAAAATCGGAATATTTGTGGGTTTGGGGAGATTTTTAGTTATTCTTTGTGGTTAAAATATTATTTTGTGCTTTACTATATCTACTTATTTTTAAAAAATAAAAATAGCCAGCCTCTGCTTTTACCTATATTTGTCTAAACCTAGAGCAAGTACAAGTATAATTTGCACTTAAATTTCCAGCTTTGCAAGTATATCAAAGAGATAATATTTTCTTGTTTTCATCAAGCTACTACAAAGTACTAAGGAATTCTAGCTTTCAGTGAGTGAAAATAAGTACAGGTAATTGTTGTTTGACTGCTTTGAAAAGGTAAACAGAAATCACACACAGATTCCAGACCTCTGAGGAACAGCTACAAAAAAGGTAAATGTATAGAAATGCAGAAGGAAACAGATTTGTGAAAACAGAGTTTCTAATGTGCATGAGGGGTGACATAGCGATAGATATGTTAATAAAGAACGATTTCCAAACTACTTGTTTATATTTTATTGCCTGAAAACTCCTATTAAAGTGCATGTGCTGTGTGTGTATGGTATTCCCCTCCTTACATTGATATTGTACTTCTGCTCCTTGCTCCAGGCAATACTGTGGCACAATGCCCTCCATCGGTCCAGTGAGCACAGAAGTTTGTTGTGACATATTCAGGGAGCTGAGAAGCCAGGGTGTCCAGGAGAATGTCTGCTACTCCCCTCTGCTCATCATTTCAACCCTGTCCATGGTCTACATAGGTGCCAAAGATAACACCAAGGCTCAGATAGAAAAGGTGAGACTACATTTAAGGATCTAAACCCTCCTGCTGCTCAACAGAGCCACAACTCTTAATTATATGATAATGTCCCTCAAAGGCTAGAAAATGTGGATCCAGAGTAATCAAAAGCTGTGCCCACCTCAGACTCCCATAGTGTTAAACAAATACATCAGTCTGAAATCTTGAAACTGGATTTAAATTTTATCATTGTTAGCAGTAGAATTCTCAAAGACAAAAGCACATTCGAGTGATCCTTTACTTATATACGGAAAGGAGACAAAATCTCTAGGGAAAGAGCCAAAACATATTCGCAGACTGCGAAGTGTTGCATGTGTTTCCCACAGCTCTCACTGTCTTCAAAGAGAGTGGCTGGCCTGTTACCTGTAAGAAAGTTGGTATTATTGATAACACGCACTGGAGCTGAATCCTAGATGTTCAGTAGAAAAAAGGATCATCTAAGGAGGCAACAGTAGGCATGGCTCTTCAGAGATTGTACAGATAGATTGCACTTTTTGAGTCATCCAGCTTCTCAGTTAGTTAAAAGGTTTGCTTCAAACATTATGTGTTAGTTTCAGTTGCATAACCTTTCTGTTGTCATACCAGTGATTTCAACTACTGTTATTCTTAATTACAGGCTATCCACTTCGATAAAATCCCAGGATTTGGAGAGAGCATTGAATCTCAGGTACAGAAACAATTTCATCTCCCTCTCTATGTCAGTTTCTCCTGGGAACAAAAACTATCAGATAAAGCAGTCTCTTAGCAGTTCCAAACCTACTCCAATGTGCAGCTAGTGCTCCTCACCCAGCATTTGGGGGACCACTTCATTCATAAGAATGGACAGAGGAGGCAGGTAACAGAGGATTCAGAGCAGGCATAAAATGAAACCCACCACCATAATATTGGGCCAATAGGGGTAAATTATAGATATTTGTATGATTAGGCAAAGCAGCTGGATGCTACTGGTTAAACAGGACTGGTTGGGAACAGAGGAGAGCCTACCTGATTTGCTGGAGCTAGATTACTGTGGCAGGCAATTAAAAGCCCCCCTCAGAAAGGTATGAGGAAATTACAGTAGAAAACCATCACCTAATTGTATATATTACAAAATTCCAACATCAGCATAGGATGAACAGTTTTATAAGCAGAAGCATCTGAACTACTCTGCTCCTTTCATACAGTAAGTAACACCTATTCATTATTAAAGCCAGAATAACATCATCTGTCTTTTTATTTGTATTCATGTCAATCAGTGCGGCACATCTGTGAGCATCCACAGCTCACTTAAGGACATCTTCAGCCAAATCACCAAACCAAGTGACAATTATTCGATCAGCATCGCCAGTAGAATTTATGCTGAAGAGAAATACCCAATCCTGCCGGTGAGTTGCTCTAAGACCTGATCTGAATGTCAAAGCTGTAACTTTCTGTAATGCAAAAAGCACTGCCAGAAGTCTAGGTTCTGCTAAAGAAATTTCCTTCCATATGGAAAGATTCTCTCTATCACAGCCCTAAACGTTGAGAGCCTTGAGAAAAAATGTGACTAGCCAAAAAGATGTTTGTGCAAAATAGAGTAAAGATCCAATCAAGTCAAGGAATAATTAATAAAGGTAATTTTTATTGGCAAGAGTTAACTTCAACTCTTTTCTCAACTTGCAAAACAAACCTGAAAAACAACTTCAGGTTCCCAAAAATATTGCAAGGTATTCCATTGAAAGGAATATTTAATTTGAAATTAAAGGAAAATACCACTGCAAAATTAAAATTTTACAAGCGGACAAAATAAAAAAAAAACTCCATACTTAACTGAAATGAATGTTGGTTTTGGATCAAACTCAGTTCTGGAAAACATTGTTTAAAATGTGGCATATACTCTTGCTTGAAACAACGCACGTCAAACTTTAAGATGCTTATGACTAGCTTATGGTTTACTGATTGCTCATATCTGTTAATTTCGTTCTTGCCTCTTACATTTGCAAAATGCTTTGACCTTCTGATCTGAAAATGGCATGCTCTTTCTTTGCAGGAATACATACAATGTGTGAAGGAACTGTATAAGGGAGGTTTGGAATCTATCAGCTTTCAAGCAGCTGCAGAAAAATCCAGAGAGCTCATAAATTCCTGGGTTGAAAGTGAGACAAATGGTAAGAGGAAGCCAACTATCAGCATAGCTATTTTCCCTTCTGCCACCATGTTTGAACAACATATGAGAACACTTAAGTCAGGTGATAAAAAACCAAAACCTCTCCCTCTGCTCCTTCTCCTGGATAATAGATCAGTTTCCAGATACAGAACTATCATCTAACAATTTTTTTTTCCCTCACACACATCCCTGTTAGAGGACTCTCTGTATCTGTAGAGGCTTTGTGGATATGTAATACTTCCAGTCCTGATAAAAGGGACAGCACTAAAATATGCTTTGTACATATCAACAAATTGTTCAATACCAATGTTTCAACTTTTGTTTGAAGCAAAAAGTATTAAATGTTTGGTTGGGAGAGCATCCTGGGTTAAAAGGTTCCAATGGTTCTTCCTATTGCCACAAAATATACTCCTTTTGTAACAAGTAAATCTCCGGATCTTATATCTCTCATTATAATTCTTTATAAGGACAGAAACTACCGCCACTGCCAACAGCAGAAAGCAAATCAGCCTTGGAACTACATGATAACAGCTACAAAACCAAAATAACGTCCCTGCCCTACACCCTCCTTCCCACAAGTTCTTCACCCTCCATTTAATGTTGTAATTGACAAGTAAGATGTGTTATACACAAATGTGTTATACATAGATGTGTTATACATGTTCTCTCTTCCTATGCTTTCCTGAAGGGACGATCAAGAATATCCTTCAACCAAGCTCTGTGAATCCACAAACTGACATGGTCCTGGTCAGTGCCATTTACTTCAAAGGATTGTGGGAGAAAGCATTTAAGGAAGAAGACACCCAGACAGTTCCTTTCAGAATTTCTGAGGTATGTGGGCACACATCACTTTAAAGCTGTCACCTTCTAGAATTTATGAAGGGAGTAGACAAGTTGTTGTACAATCTTCCTGAAAAAGAGCAATTATCAACTTTAACTGTAAGTTGGCATTTCTACACTCCAGGAATAATCTTTGTGAAAACTGTATTATTTTCTTTGATTTTGCAGCAAGAAAGCAAACCTGTGCAGATGATGTCTCAGATTGGTGCATTTAAAGTGGCAGAGATCCCTTCTCAGAAATGTAGGATCCTGGAGCTTCCATATGCCAGCGGGCGGCTGAGCCTGTGGGTGCTGTTGCCTGATGACATCTCTGGCCTGGAGCAGGTATGGCCCTGGCAGCTGGGTTTCACAAAACTGCAAACATGGTGAAATTTAGGTGCTGAAAAGTTCTTCACAACAAAGTTATCTTAAAGCACATAACCAGCACAGATCTGAATACTGGCGACATGGGATTGTTGCATAGAGGCACGCAGCTGTCTCAATGGTCCTGCAAAAGTTTGTGCTGAGGATGGATTGCTAAGCAACTGCTTTAGTGGGGAAAATTTTTGTCACTGCAGAACAGATTCTTCTCAGATAAGCAGCTGTTACTCCTTCAGCTTGAGCTCCACAGCTTTTATATCTCAATTCCTGCATCCTGAGGAGCTTCCTGAGAAGTTCATATTAAGCTTGAGTAGCTGTAATTATTGAAAGGTTTGACAGCCTTCAACATGCTTCCTTCATACCTTCAAAAGCTAAAATATCTAAAATTTGAATATGACGGTACTAGAATGATTAAAGCAATTTCAGAAAGTAAAGTGTACATGACATATTATTATTGATATGAAAAGAATACGGGCATGGGATATTGCCATCAGCAGGAATGCAGTTTGAACAGGAAAAGTTATGTAATAAATTTGAGTTCATCAAAATGATTGCACGCTAACTCAAAGAACCTAAATTATAAAAATAAAGTGATTTGAACACAGCTAAATTTCTTCAGTAATAACTGATAGCTCATTTATTACTAAAGAAATTTAGCTTCATTCAAATGCCTCTAGATACTTCAGGTATTAGTAATTGGTTACCATTAAGACTTCCTTACTTGGAGGTCTTAAATGTAGATAGAGCTTTACAACTTATAAGCACAGAATAATTTTGGAATATATTTCTGAAGAGAAGAAGATAAATAGGCAAGAGCTTTGGCAAAATTTGCTGAGTAGCCATCTAATTAAGACTATTAATTGGCAGTGAGCCTATTAAAGAAATAGGAAGCAGGACAGGGAAGAGAAAGTCATGGTTTGCTTTCCTCTTCTAGACACATTAATCTGTATATACCCAGAAAATACACCATGACAAGAGCAGTCAGTTTAAGAGAAAAAAACCACAAATGGTACTACATTGCTACAAAAGAAGTTGTGCTCTCATCCCAGAGATCTAATTTGTTTGTTTCCTTGCAGCTTGAGACAGCAATCACCTTCGAAAATCTCAAGGAGTGGACCAGTCCTAGTAAGATGGAAGAGAGGAAGATTAAAGTTTATCTCCCCCGCATGAAGATTGAGGAAAAATATAACCTCACATCTGTCTTAAAATCCTTGGGTATCACCGACCTGTTCAGCTCATCAGCCAATCTTTCTGGCATCTCTTCAGCAGAGGGCCTGAAGGTGTCTGGAGCATTCCACAAGGCATTTGTACAGATCTATGAAGCAGGCAGTAAGGTGGCTGGCTCATCAGGAGCTGGGGTGGATGACTCAAGTGTCTCTGCAGAGATAAGGGCTGACCACCCTTTCCTCTTCTTCATCAAGCACAACCCAAGCGACAGCGTCTTGTTCTTTGGCAGATGCTTTTCCCCTTAAAGAGAGGAAAGCTGAAAGAGTTTCTGTCCCTCACAGCAAGACCCAAAATGCTGCAGTATCAAGGGTAAAAAGAAACACAAACTTTCTCTTTCATCCATATTTTCTAAAACCAGAAGGCTTTATTTAAAAAAA
>VWZT01013076.1:448308-495301 GCA_013397055.1 Pachycephala philippinensis
AAAAAAAAGTTAAGGCAGAGAAATTATGCCAAGAAAACAGCCTTTGCCTTTCCTTTCTGCACAGTATTATTATTTACTCATGGATGAAGAGTTAAGGGAATGAAAATCTGACCCAAAGAAAGCATGAGCATTAACAGAGAGGTTCCTGGTGTAATTTAACAATAATAGGGCTGAATCATCACACTGAAAAAAACAACACCTTTTTTTGGGAAAAAAATGCAGTGTTCTAACTAAGCCAGGTTTCTCTATGGACCTGGTGGTGCATAGAGAAACCTGTGGTGACTCCTCTGGAATAAGTCACTCAAAATTTCCTAGATTAAACTACCACCAACCATACCTACTCTGACAAAGCAATTGACTTTTCTTTCTACTCCTGATACTGCAAGGCTCTTCCTCACTTTCTAAAGATGCATTATAGGAATCTTATAACTCATATTTCTTCTTAAGTCTTTGTGGCTCAATCATCATGACCAAACATGTAGCATGTTGTTATTTTTTTCCATGTATCCCTGTATATAATGGGTCTTGTGGATGTACACTTTTGCTCCTTTAATCATAATAAAAACTTATTTAAGCAAATGCATTTCATTTGGAGTATTTTAAGTGCACCTGGGACAGGGTAATCCTGGTTATGTGTACAAATCTGGGGCTTTGGGCGGGTGGCAAGTTGAACATGAGCCAGCAGTGCCCTGGCAGCCAGGAGGGGCAGCCGTGTCCTGGGGGGCATCAGGCATAGCATCGCCAGCCGGGCAAGGGAGGGGATTGTCCCCTCTGCTCTGCACTGGGGCGGCCTCACCTCGAGTGCTGGGGGCAGTTTGGGTGCTGCAATATAAGAAAAACATCACACTGCTGGAGTGTGTGCAGAGGAGGGTGACTGAAATGGTGAAAGCTCTCAAGGGCAACACTTATGAGGAGTGTCTGAGGTCACTTGGCTTGTTCAGCTTGAAGAGAAGGCTGAAGGGTGATCTCATCTCAGCCTATAACTTCCTTGATGGGGGCAGTGGAGGGGGAGGTGCTATTCTCTGTCTAGTGACCAGTAAGAGCATGAGGAAATGGAATGAAGCTGTATCAGGATCGGACATTAGGAAAAGTTTCTTCATCCAGAGGGTTGGTCACTGGAACAGGCTTTCCCAGGGACATGGTCATGGTGCCATGCCTGTCAGAGTTCAAGGAGTGTCTGGACAATGCCCTTAGTCGTATGGTTTATTTACAGATAGTTCTGTGAGGAGCAGGGAGTTGGACTCAATGATCCTTATGGGTCCGTTCCAACTTGAAATATTCTATGTTTCTGTGATTCTTTTATCTGAGTTGGTTCAACGATTTCAGAGAGCTGAGAAATAAGAGTCTTTCCTAATTCTGGGTTAAGACGCAATATTGAGACCAATTTTCTGCCAGGAAGCGGCCAGCATGACCCTTACTCCCTCATGCATGCCACTCAAACTAGTCAGATACAACAATTCCTGCACAAAACATGATTCATCCAGTTTCTCTGAAACAGGATTTGATAAGCAGTCTGGAAGGCAGCTGGATATGTGCAGAATCTACATGTCACTGAGATACAGCACTGCCTCAGAGAACACAGGGGAAAGGGAAATGGGAAGGTGTTTTTTACTTATCTTTATGGTGTGTTTACAAAGCTTTATGGGCTTTTATTCAGAAGCTAAAGAGAATAATCAGGCTAGGACATGGGACGTCTACAGCGAGTTATAGTTTTTCTCTGGAATTAGTTATTCATCTCTTTGTCACTGAAGCAAGAAAGGAAACAGAACTGTGAGGAACTATCACAAAGAAGTACCAGGAAAGCGAAACAGAAAAATTTTGGGGGGTGCAGTTACTGCAAGAAGGCTATGCTCTTTCCTGATTCCAGGATGTACTGCATAACACCAGTGCCGGGAGGACTGTGGTGGAATGCTTTCCAGTTCCACCACACAATACTTGCTTGTTTTACTTGTTCTGGCTCCTCCTGTTCCATCCTCCAAAATAACACATACTTTGGCAGGACCTAGAGGACACAACTTGCTGGTAGCAAACATGGTCTTGCAAAAGAACAAAGATAACATGACACCACCTTCACTGGAGTGTAAATAGTTCAAATATGTTCCTTCACTTTCCTTTATATTAGTTGATTGCTGATCAAGAGATACCAAATGGGGAAATTTATTGCAAGAGAGCTAACAATGTGTTTACTACTGTCCTAGAGTTTCTGTTGATCTGGTCATGGAAATAGGGCACCTAAATTCCTAAGGACACTTGAATTTCAGCAGATTTGTTCTACTCTTCTGCATTATTTCTGCATTATTTCCACTGTTGTTTTCGTTTTTATCAATTAAAACATAGTTCTTCACAAACAGAAGATACAAAGAAGTACATCTGCTCCTGCACATAGACAGATATTTTCAGTGCTCTCTCCTGATTTCTGTTGACTTCAGCTGCCAGCACAGCAATGAGCAGTCATATTCTTGTACTCAGTAGTCACTTCCTTTAAAGAAAAAAACCCCATGTATTCCCAGTCCTGTTTTCAGAAACCATTTTGCAATTTGGCAAATCATTCCCCCCATTAAGGAATGGATGCTGGAGTCCTCAGATCCCAGGTAGAGAAATATTTGTTCGAATGCTAAAAATTTCAACAGCCTTCCACACCTGAAGTACTGTAGCTTCTGTAATAACCGGCACCCAAAATACAGGCCCCTAAAGGAAGAAGCCTGAATCTAGCCCCAAGCTGTGTGCCAGATATCAGACCTCCACCACTCAGCATGGAACAAGTGCTCTCCTTTGTGCCAAGAAATGAGGCTGCAGCATCTTCTCTCCATCCTCAAAAAAGCAAAATAGCACCATGTCTTAGAGACTTCAGCTTTCTGCAGCTGTACAGGTGCATTATGCTCTTGTTTAACCACAGAATGTCTTTCAGCACAAGTATGGAAGAAGGCTCATACTCACAGATTTAGGATCTGTCATCAGAGGCTTTTATTGCTCTACCACCACACCCCACATATATTTGTAATTTCAAGGGTGCAAAGAGACAAAATTAATTCAAAAGATTGCTGAGTTGTACCAATACAAGACCACACTTGCTTGGTTTCTTGTGGTCTTACAATAGGAAGGTAATTCCATAGAGATGACAGAACGTGACCCTGAGGCCTTACTGTTTATTCCAGTACTAATTGTTCTAATACATAAAAAGGGAAGTAATATTACTTGGTGGAACAAACTCAGTTATTTGCAAAAATTGGTCTCCTGGAGTTCACAGAGTTAGAGAGTAACTTGTGTTGGAATGGGCAGCTGACAGTCATCTGTTCTGAACTTCAGGAACACACCAGGGCCTTTCCAAGCCAAATGTTGCATATCGTTAAATTTGGAGAATCCACAGTGTTCAGAGCAATTTCATTTTAAACATAAATCCAAATATTACTAATGTAGAAGTAGTGTAGACTATCTAGACAGCTTAGCTTTCTCTCACCAAATAAGAGTTAGTCACACATAAGAACGAGCCCCACCAGTTTCTTCATTTTGATTCCTCCATGCCCAGTCCACAAAGCTCTCACTGTTTTCCCTTACTTTTAAACCTCTTGGAGCCAATACAGAATACCTCTGAAAATCCCAAGGAGTGTTTAGTTACCATGTGAACAGCAAATTCCTAGGATGGTTAAAAATGCTGAGGAACAAAAGTGAGGTAATAGTTTCATGATACACATTTTTAGTCCAGAAGCATAATTTATATCTTATCTACTTTATTATATGGGAATATCATTGGGATATTGTTTGCACCTGGCATCTCTTTCCTCACTCTTTCAGTATTAAACATCACAAGAGAAAGAGCTCAATACCATATAGTCCAACTGTCTTGTGAAAGGAACAAACACTCCCAAATTGCATGCTACCCCTAGGAAAAAAAATATATTCCAAACTAATTTTGTACTCTTATTTCTTTCTTTCATTCATTCATTCATTCATTCATTCATTCATTCATTCATTCATTCATTCATTCATCACTTTCTCACTTTTTCTAAATGCTAGCAATAGCATCCCACATCAGGCAAACAATGAATTTCTATTAGTGGCACCCTTAGAGAACAGGAACAGGTTCCTGGAGCTGAGAAAATCCTTACAAGGAAGGCTGACTTCTTAGTCACCGAGGTAAAATTCTTGTTTAGTGGCTCTGATAAGAAGCCAATATGGAGTGGGGGAATAGTGAAGTGCCAGATGTTTTTGTAAGGAAGGAAATTACAGATCAAAGTGGGCAGAGGAGGAATCATTGAACTTTACAGGGCTGTGTGCAGGAGCAGTTCTTCTTTCCTCTTCCCTCTTTTCTCTTTCATTCTGCCTCATTTCTTGGATGTGGTTCATTAGCTGTCTTTCCCCAAGGCGCTGACTATCCCCACCCTCACCATGCCCTCCTTTTTCCTCCTTGCCCTTCAGCAATCTCTACTTCTGTGGGCAGCAAGGGAAGAGGGCAGGGCTGGAGTCAAGACTTGATTCTAAGAGGAGAAATGTCAGGGAGAGGAAGAAAGTGGGAGGACAGTTTACCCCTCCTACTGCCTGGAAGGACCATCTGCTATGAAATTATGCTGTGTCAGCTACAGAGGCCAGGCTGCACCTCAGCTGCATCTGCAGGAGGTGGGGGGAGAGCCTGTTCCTCCAGCCACAAACAGAGAGCAGTTGTTCTGCCTTTCCTTACATGTCCTCTGGTAACTTTCCTTAGCCTGATGTTGCCTCCGTTCCACCAAATTCCAGTCAGTCTTGACCTGTGTGTTGGTCTGTCTATGTTCCCAGAAAAGGAATTAGCAACCACAGAAGAAAGGGATATTAAAAAGGGTAAAGGATATTAATGAAGATAAAGCCAAAGGTCTAGAAAAGGAAGGGAGATAGACCAAGAAAGAAAAGTCTAAAGGAGCTGGAAGGGACTATTGCACTAGTTTTAAACTACAGAGAGAGAGTTTTGCTCATGGCTTTCAAAGAGCTAAAAAAGCCACAGATATCAGTCCAAAAGATGATGAAGCCATAAAGATCTCCTTATAGCTGAATCAAAAGAGTTTAGAAATGCTTTGGTAAAGAGCAGATGATCATCAGGATAGTTTAAAAGACGGTCCTCAGTGCAACACCCTGCAAGTTCACACTTTTGCAACTCTCACAAAAGTTTAAGGAACAAAATGAAAACTTTCCATCTTATTTTACCTGAGAGAAGAAAGTCTTACTCGTCATGTATCAAGTCATTAATTTCAACTTGGTTATGAAAAGCTTACTGACTCAAACCATGCAAAAGGATGTCAGGTCTCAAGAGACTGAGACCCTTTATGCTACAGGCAGGGAATGTGAGAGATGGAAAGATGCAATGGCAAAGTCATTGATAAGTCATGTTCAAGTGATGCTCATGACACGCCAGCTCAGTAAAGGTCCTTGTCAGTCTGAAGGGAAAATTCCATTTCAAGCCCTCATTTTTGGGGTTACCCTCTTCCAGGACAAAGCATTACTGTTGCTGTATGTGCACTTGATTAGGTAGTTCAGATCAGTTCCAAGGTTAGCCTAAAAAGCACGAAACTATGAAGGGGCAGCAAGTGCCCAGCAGATCAGTGAGATTTCCTGTACACCTCCTTAAGTGAGTATTGAGGAAATTCTCCTGCTGAAACTCCTGAAATTACCAACTGCCTTGGGAAACTCCTGGTCATTCCACCAAGCAAGAATCTTTGCAATCAAGTTGAACAAAAAATAGAGCAAATATTTAAATGGGTTTCTTAAAAGACAGTCTTTCCTCTATACCCGGCTCTGGCACATCAGCACAAGGCTCCTGTTTAGGATGGGCTCTTCTTTAGAAATGTGTTTTGAAGATACATTGACTTGATATTCACATTCTTCATCCCATAATGTGGCACATCCTTTGCTATAGCACTGGAAGAGGAAGAAGGGACCAGCTTTCTGATTCAGTATTTGTGCAGCTGACATACAGTTCCACCCTTTGAGAGATTTCTTTGGAAAAATGACAAGTTTCAGCCAAAGTGCATACAAGCCACACACACACCACTACTCATAATGCAGCACTGTGTATCATGACTCAGAAATTCGGGCCACTCTTCATATTTTTGATGTCATCTGTGACCCACGATACTTTTTAAATGCTCACCATCTGAGTCATTCAAGGAAAACTGCACCCTTGCACATGTGGAAAGAGCATACATATTCATTCACAGATAAACTGTCCCTTTTCAGACATACAGATCAGTCCCTTCTCAGCAGTGTTGCTCTTCTTACCAGAGCAGAATTTCTCAGGACACTACCTTTATTAATTACAGTGTCTAAGCTAAAGCATGTAGAAGTAATACTAAAGTATGAGGAATTCTGCTGGGACTGTCAAATTTTACCACACCTTTGCTTCTGCAGGTGTGGAACAAAATGCCTCAATAATATTTATATAGGAACGTCACCACACCCTTTGGAAACTCATGAGGTTTTACATAGTGTTAGAGTATGTCAGCAAGGATTGCTTGGCAAGGGAAGGCTTGCAAATTTACTTGTAGGAGGTGTACTACAGATCTCTATCTACTCTATTTCAAAATAAAGACACGTGTATTATCTACCAAAGCTTTAAAAGGAAGAAGGATACTCAAAGAATTAATATCTCTTAACCTTAAAAGCTATTTGAGATTTCAGGTCCATACAAACTTATTATCATACATAAAATTCCTTTACAGCACAACTCAAAATTTGTCATACTCAGTCTAGGTGATGCATATAGGGTTTTTTTCAGTTGAAATTGTTAGGAAAAGTTCATGCCATGCTCTCAATTACACTATGACAGAGGCATCACCCAGGAAAGAGCCCTCCTTAGCACAGAAAATGTTATGTTTCTAGTCAGAGAATCATAGAATATGCTGAGGTAGAAGAGACCCATCAGGATCATTGAGTCCAATTCCTGGCCCTGCACAGGACACCCGAAGAGTCACATCATGTGCCCTGAGAGTGTTGTCCAAAGGCTCTCTGAACTCTGTCAGGCTTGGTGCTGTGACCACTTCCCTGGGGATCCTGTTCCAGTGCCCAACCACCCTCTGGGTGAAGAACCTTTTCCTGATATCCAACCTAAACCTCCCTCGACTCAGCTTCGTGCTGTTTCCTCAAGTCCTGTCACTGGTCATGGGAGTGAAGAGATCAGGACTTGCACCTCCACTTTCCCTTGTGAGGATGCTGAAGACCACAATGAGGTCTCCCCTCAGTCTCCTCTTCTCCAGGCTGAACAGACCAAGTGACCTCAGCCACTTCTCATAAAGCTTTGCCTCCAGACCCCTCACCATCCTCATGGTCCTCCTTTGGACACTCCCCAATAGCTCAATGTCTTTTTTATATTGTGGTTCCCAAAACTACACACAGTATTCAAGGTGAGGCCACGCAAATGCAGAACAGAGTGCTTATCACTCTTACTATTTTCTCATTTTCTGTGCCCCTGTTCTCCTTACAGTTTTTAAATTTAAATCACAGAGAGATATTAAAAAAAAAAANAGCTTTGCCTCCAGACCCCTCACCATCCTCATGGTCCTCCTTTGGACACTCCCCAATAGCTCAATGTCTTTTTTATATTGTGGTTCCCAAAACTACACACAGTATTCAAGGTGAGGCCACGCAAATGCAGAACAGAGTGCTTATCACTCTTACTATTTTCTCATTTTCTGTGCCCCTGTTCTCCTTACAGTTTTTAAATTTAAATCACAGAGAGATATTAAAAAAAAAAAAAATCACACCTACAAAGGGATTAAAATATTCTCAGATTTTAAAACCCTTCTCCTCCCCATGCTTCTTGTATCTCCTAAAGTAATTTTAAAGGTTTGGGGACATTTCAAATCCTTTCATGTTTAAAATCTACTGGCCTGCTCTGTCTGAGTCAAAAACTTGAATAAAGTGCTCCGCTGGCTGAAACAGAAATTCTTTCCTGCCAAGTAAATAAACAGTGCTTATACTTGTAAAAAATACTTGAGGATGTCAGGGAAACTGAAGAGCTTTCCTTCAAACACCACTTTTTCTTTTGATCTACCTGAAATATAGAACATATTAGTTCTGAATTAAGTAAGATTTCCAAGCGCTATACAGAGCTGATAGCTAAAATAAGCTACCAATGAGCATGAAAACCAGCCATGGAAAGTTGTATCCTAAAAATACTGTGACAGCAAGTCTTTTTCTCAGGACCCTTAAGAACCTTCATAGGGCACTTTATAATGTTCTGTTCAGACATCAAACATATCACCTACTCCTGAACCCAGGCACTAATGAACAGAGCAACACACTGTGTAGGAAAGTCAAAATGACGTGTGCAAAGTTACACTGAAACTGGAGGAACACAAAATACCTTTATATTGCTGAGATCTGGCCAGGGCACTGGTATCCTGCCAATATTTGTCCTAACCAAATGGAAACATGAATGACTGCAGTGAAAGGGACCACAGGTTTACTTCCCACAGGAAGGACACTATTAACACAAATATAAGTCTTCTAGTGTGCTGCTGTGTTGACTTAGTAAGGAGTGGGAGTGAGAGTACCACTGCTACTGAGTCAGCAGTAGCACCATCCAATGAGTTGTGTCCTCCAGTGATGCTAATTTAAACGGATATTAGAAAACTTTATCAACCCATCACATTGATAAAGCATATTTTGTCTTCTGAGATGAGTATAATTTCAGTTACTCTGTACGTTTTTCTTATTTTTATTTCCTAACTACCAGCCATGCCATTCAAGAGGTGTTCTAAAAAGGTAGCTGTAAAAAGCACAACTGTCTCATTCAGCCTAACCCAGAATTTCTGTGTAAACAGAACACCCCAGTCACTTCTTGTAAGGCGGCAAGCAGTAGCACTAGTTAGCAAATTAGGTTCACCCCCGCTTTATAACCAGAAAATCCACAGCAATTGCTCTAAGGGATGAAGTCTCTTCAGCGTATCTATCACTCTTCAACAACAGGGCTAAATTTACAAAGATTACTCAAATCATTTATGCTTTGGAAACCATTTAAGGCCAATGTAAACAGAGTACGACTTGCCCAGGCGCAATGGGAGCAATTAGTTCTGCAGTGAATATCTCTCCTACACTATGCTGCTCTCTGGAAAACATAACAGATACATCTAATTACAACTCACACTGAAACATGCCCCTTTTGCATAGCTACCATTTCAAAATACCCGAGGGGCAGGAAAACGCCATCCAATTAAAGTAATGTGGCTCCTCACAGGTAGGAAAGCAACCTTAGCAAAGCTTTCAATTCCCAAGTTACATCGATACAGAAGTTTCACTATTGTCAAGGGATCCTTTGCAGCTGTACCCTCCTATGCCCTGCACCAAATTTTGCAGGTATTTCCATGGTTCATTCCTCATTATGACATCCTTCATGAAAACCTCGGACCTGCAACATAAGTCCGTGTTAAATGTATGCTCACAGACAGCAGGGGAGAAGAAAGGTCTCCAAAGGGAGTTTACGCTGAGGAAATAGACCTTGTGAGTGAGTCCTGCTCAGTGTTGGGGAGGTATCAATTCCTATTCAGGTTTTCAGGGTGGAGGTATCAACAGTGAAGAGAGAAAAAATTAAATAAAGGGCACGGTAGGATTTTACAGGGTGTTTCAGTTAGGGGTCAGAGTGGGGATGGACAGATACAGGAATGGCTACAGAAGCAGGGACAGCATGATTGCAAGGAAAACTAGGGAAGGAGGTATTTCAGTAGCCCAGGAAAGAAGAAAAAGAGGATTTGACAGAATATTCATTTCTGGAATGGAAAATAAGGAATAGATCTCTGATGTGCTACGCAGGTCAAACAGCTTCCAGACTGGGTGGGAAAACAGAAATGAAGTCTAATCTAAGACCTACACTAAGTTCAAGTGATGTTGCCCACTGTTAATACAAGCAAGGATCTGGTGCCTGTCCCTTAACCTTCCCTATCTCACAGTTACAGAGTTTCCCTGGCTGTACAGTCATAGAATCCTTCAAGATTAACAAAACCCACTTTTCCAAAACCGAAACCCACCAGGAATGACAAATTCTTTCTCAGAAGGAAGCAGGCAATAGAAAAACTCACACATAAGAAGTCGCTTTCTTTTTTTCTGTCTGTCTGTTTCTCAGAGATAAATTCTGTCAGACAAACCATAAAAGAAGTAGGTCAGTGACTGCCTTTTTTTAAACTCTCCAAACCACAAAAGAAAGATTGTTCAAAGCAGTGTGGGTTCAAGTTGTTACTAGCCTGTTGCCACAAAAGTGTTTACAGAAATACTTAGGCAGTCAGTTTTGTAAAGCTCTTGTATGGTATCATTCTTACCATCACTTCACATCCTACTCTGAGGTGATTCAGTTCTTCCACAGGGATGTGGCCTATGGGGCATACTACATTGCAGAGTCATGAGTCATAAGAACCTTTGCAGAACCGGCCAGGCACACTATAAATTCATCCTACCCTTCACGTGAACTGCAGAAACCTTGGAGACACCCAGAACTGCAGTGTTTCTCCCTGCAAAACAAGGTACTGTAATGATTTCTAGATACTATTTATTTCACTTATTCTTGGCTGATGTTGCTGTATTGACAAATGCATAGGAAAAAAGGAAGCAGGTATCTGAACTGGAAACAACTAATGCTTGGGAAAGTAATTAACTAAGATTGCACAGGCACAGTCTAAAAGATGGAAGTCTTAAAAATACACAGGAAGAGCAACTTATTGTTCAGAGTTCTATAATTTCTAAAGCTCACTGACTAGCATATATATCATAGCAGACTAAGAACCACTGTGTTTGCTTAAGTCAGGTAATTTGTTCTTGTACTCTTTAGTGCTTAGAATTATCAGTCTAGCTCATGGTTTGCAAGCTACTAGGGTCACAAACTATCTTTTATTCTAAGGCCATCCTATATCAACCAAAATAGCTCTTAGTCCCTGACTAGAACCCTCAGTTAAACCTGCAAAGCAAATGACAAATAGCGGCCTTTGTGGTCTGCTGAATATAGAAAGCTTGTATTGCAGAAAAACTGGGAAGGTCTGGGCTAGTGCTGTAAAGACAGGATTCCAGGACATTTTTAAAAGTCAGAAAGGTAATTCAGGATGCTTAGCATGCAGTAGTTGGGGCAGGGCTTGCTCAAGTATAGGAAGGAATGTTTTGTCTTGACATAAAGGAATAGTTTGACTGCTATTGTTACCAGAGTATGTGTTCACTACAGAGACGAGCACCAAAAGGCTCTTGAACAAACTAAAGCATAAAATTTGTCATAAAAGACAGTTTCTCAATAGTCTCTATCCCAGGCTTTGCTGAGTAATGCTATCAACTGTCACTCCAAGATGCTGTAAAGGACAGTGTAATAAATTTCCTGGTGAACAAATATGAAACACAGCTAGAGGCTGGTTCATCCGTAAAAATGATAGCTAATGCCATCAGTGAAACAGGACATGCTAAACTTTATGTGACTTTATAATAGTTAATGCTCCCCATTCTTCATATAGGCAATTTTAGAAAGTCTTTAAATCACAAAAAAAGTTCAAACAGTGAAGAGGAACTCCTAAACAAATAGCAATCATAGTTAGTGGTTCATTAATAGTATCTTTTCTCCCTTTCTGTGCTGCTTCAGGACAATGGATGCATTGAATAAAGCAAACACAAGCTTTGCTCTCGACTTTTTCAAACAGCAATGTCAGGAAGATGGTGACAAGAATATTTTGTTCTCGCCTTGGAGTATTTCATCTGCCCTGGGTATTGTTTATTTGGGAGCCAAAGGTAACACTGCAGATCAGATGGCAAAGGTGAGTTTGGGCTTCAAAACGTAGCTGTCTGAAAGAGCTGATCTCTTGGAGTAATGTCCTCCATGCCAGAAATTTGCTGGGATGGAACAGAGGAAAGTCATATTATGTATGGAGTTTTGAGGAGTCTCCACTGTAGTTATTTTAAATTTTACACTTTGCTAAACATAAATCCACATCTACAAGATTAGAGAAGAACCGTGCTGAGACTACAACCCTTTCTTTGGGGTATGTATTTTACAGGCAAAATTACTGACTGAAATTGCCAAGTTGCACTTGTTAAAAGCTCATGGTGTCATCAGGGGCAGTGAGAACAGCCCCAGGGCATGGTCACCAAACACCTAATGCAAGTACCTAGCTCCTGTTGTAGGAGGGGAGGCTTGTGAGTTTGCATCTGCTAAGGCAGAAGTTGTCCCACCTGCTAAGGTGAGATCTAACTCCTGATTTACAGGACAAAAGAGACCCAGTTGGGTAAAAAATGAGTAATCTTCTGTTAGGATGAAGGCAAAACAAAACAAAACAAAAGGCACAGCTCTTCTTAAAACTGTTCCAAAGTTGGTTGCACCTCTTTGTAGCCTGGGTAAGGTGAACAAGCCCAGAGAAAGGGATTTAAGGCATGGAACTGCCTGCACAATTTTTCTTTCTCACACAAAAAGAGCTCCATTTAGACTTCTGCTTTGGTAGACTCCATCTGAAGGCAATTGGCTCTTTCCAGGTATTACCTGGTCATCCCAGAGCACAACTCAAAGCAAGCAGATTCCTCAACAAAGGCCAGGTACATAAGAGTTTTGCCCTGCAGCCCTCAGCTTAGTTTGCACAAGCCATTTTGTACACATGGGCATCAGGACCTAACCAAAGATTTAATACTCAGTAACGAATGGACACAAGAATAAAATCTGAGCTTGACTCTCCTCATTACCAGTCCCCATGACACCACCGAAAAATTTCACTCAAACAGCAAATTTTCTATTGTTGCATTTATTATTGCTTTTCCCACTACAGGTACTTCACTTTAACAAAGCTGAAGGAGCCAAAAATGTCACCACAACCATAAGAATGCATGTCTACGCCAGAACAGAAGAGAGGCTGTCAAATCGACGTGCATGTTTCCAGAAGGTATCTCACCTACGCTGGTGATCAAGCCATGGGCATGGTCACATCTTCTCCTGTTTGTGTTTTCCTTCCACATTTACATCTGCTTATGTGTGCCTTCCTCAGATTTAGTGTACACAATTAATTGGTGCAGCATCCTGTGATACCTTCACCTAATGCAACACTTAATACACGCTTCCCCCTTTTACATAGAACTGCACAATCTAACCTCAAATTCGCAAAATTTAACATTTGATGATCAATCGATCTCTTGATCTTTTCCTTTTAGCTCTGAGGACAGATTTCTTTCTCAAACTATTACTATACAAAAACTAGCACAGTTCTTACCTCAGAGACTAATCCCAAGAAAAGAGCTGCTCTTCCACATATTTGATTGCAGCATCAAGACAACGAAAACCAGAACGTTAACTTTTCCAGGCTACCTATGCATGATATGTTTCAGAAATTAGTCTCCATTTCAATTGAGAAGTTAACAATATAAATCTATGTGTCAGGATTTTCCGAAGTAGACCAGTTGCCTGCAAAAAATCTTAGAGAAATGGCAATCATTATATTCCTGAGCTAAATCTTTGCCATACTGGCAGGCATCTTGTCCCAACATATATGTAATCTAACACAGCAGAAAAATACAGAAAAGCAAATGTAATCCCTCTGAGTTGACAGTTTTTCTTGCTGACAATTCAAACATGGTGACGTCAAACTCTTCTTCCTGCTCTTTCCCATCATCCTTATTCTTTAGGGGGGTGAGCTGTTTCCCTGCAGTCTGCCCACAAAACCCCAACTGCTGCTAGTTTTGATGAATGGATCTGCATCCCACAGCCAAATCCCATGGTGGGAAGATTTATTTTAGGGGTTATGTCAACATCTCGTTTGCACTGCGTGAACAGGAGAGGGATTGTTCCTCATGAGTAACACTTGCCCGAATTGTAGGAATTACAGAGTGCTATGGGTAGTGCTATGGGTTCTGACACTTTGGAGATTTAAGGGTCTGTTCGTGCCTCTGATTCATCCTCTGAGATGAATACAGCACAGGTGCAGATTTTTAGCTTACTAATTCACAGCTACTTCCTCGAGCTCATTGGATGGTCTGAGCCCACATTAATTTAACCCTTTCACCTCAATATAAAGAACTTATTGCAATTACTGAAACATAAAAAAAACAAACCAGAAAATATTAAGAGGGAGATTAAGAAATTCAGGGGCAAACCTTCCATGTAACACTTCAGACCTTCATAAATTAAGGGAGTGATAGAGCCAAATCTTCATGCATTGTGTAAGAATTACTCTCTGACTCTCATTTTCTGGGTATCCAAAGTTTCACAATCTCCACCTACAAATTCTTAAATATTTTACATAGTTCAGGCTCTTAACACTTGCATTCTGAGACGCCCACAGTGCCTATGCCACATCTGCAACTTCTAATATTTTAAAATGATTCTTTTAATAACTGTCCAGTTTAGAGCACCTATTCTGTTGTAATATAGGTAACAGATCATCTGAAAAGAAATACTTTACTTGGATCTGTGTGAAAGAAAAAACCAGGATTTTCACACAAAAGATGAATAAAGTCCCATTTTTTTTCCCTCTTTCTCCAAGACAGAAATTGGCAAATCAGATAATATCCATACTGGATTTAAAGCACTCAGCTTTGAAATCAACCAACCCACCAAAAATTACCTGCTTAAAAGTGTCAACCAATTATATGGAGAAAAATCATTGCCTTTCAGTAAGGTAAGACTTTTATTCAGATTATGCAGTGTCATTTAATCTTCATGATCTACCTATGGCAACATAAGCCACATACTTTTAAATATTTTCACTACATTTGCAAATTATGTTATTATCCTTAACATGAATATTTTCTATGATACTTTTCCGTAGACTTTGGACACTAAAATTTTAGTTTTTTGGGACGTTTATCTAATCTCACAGTGATTTGTAGATGTAGTTAGATGAGAATGTTTAAATTGAGTGTTTCCACTAAAAAATACTTTGTTCCTTTGAGAAAACACTGTGCTTGTGTCCATGTAATTTTTATCTCTGGCTGTAGTAGTACTCATATTGGCAGGCAACAAACCTAAGTCAGGTGTCTTTCTTGCACTGCAGGAATACTTACTGTTAGCCAAGAGATATTACAGTGCAGAGCCACAATCAGTCGATTTTGTGGGAGCAGCAGATGAAATCAGGAGAGACATCAATTCCAGTGTTGAACAACAGACTGAAGGTAAGTTCCAGCCTCTCCTCTCCAAACCAAAAAGGAGTCATTTTGGCTTCTCTGTACCCAAGGGGCCCAGGGCAGGTAAACAATTCAGAAAGGTAAATCAGACTTTTCCTAAATTACTCATCTACTGGCAAGCTCTTATTAAAATTAGTGTCCTCCATCTCAATGTGTGAGGAATATGGCTTATTCTTCTTTGTAAATCAAGAGTACCCCAGTAACAACATATTTGTGAATAATCTCAAGGTAGATGGGTGCTACGACAGCCCTTACAATTTCCCTAGTTTATATCCCCAAAAACTGTGCCAGCACTTAGACTGTAACAGTGAAACTGCACAGATGTGTGAATGTCCCTCTGTTTTCTCTAGGTAAAATCCAAAATCTGCTGCCTCCTGGATCCGTAGATTCACTCACCAGGCTAGTCCTGGTAAACGCACTCTACTTCAAAGGAAACTGGGCAACAAAGTTTGAAGCTGAAGCTACCAGGCAAAGGCCTTTCAGAATAAACATGGTATGGCAATATACAGCCCTATTTCCTACACTGCAGGTGGAAAAGCCTGAAAAAGGTGGAGGGGGTGGGGTGAGGTAGTAGAAATCCTGTCACTCTTTAAATCCATGTGGCATGATACTTATTTCATTTAAAGCATACAGTGTATTTTCTTCACCATACCTTCAGCACTAAGACTGCACACACATACCAGGCCCTGAGCCACAAGTAAGTTGTCAGAAGCTGACTTCAAACAAGCTTCCACTCTCTGAAGGCAGGAAAAACAAAGAGGTGAACAAAACATTTTCAGTTTTAACTATTCAACAAATCAGAGTTGCATAGTGACATTATATAGTGACGTTTTCTATAACTGGTGTCATCTGAGACAGCTCAGACAGCATGCCATGCCTCCCAGTGCCTTTCCAGAAGACCAGGGGTCCTCTGAAGATCCTGTGTTCTGTGTCCTACCCATTAGACACATTGGGCAGCTTGCAGAGAAAATACAATAAACATCCACTGTGCTACTTTAACTCGGTCCTTTTACTGTTCAGAGTACAAATGTAAAACATTCAATTTGATTTGTTGCAGCATACAACTAAACCAGTGCCCATGATGTACCTGAGGGATAAATTTAACTTAAACTACATAGAATCAGTTCAGGCTGATGTTCTTGAGCTTCCATACGTCAATAATGACCTCAGCATGTTCATCCTGCTACCGAGTGACATCACTGGCTTAAAAAAGGTAAAAAAACCTGAGAACATAAATCATGTGAAAACGTAAGAGTGTCATTATTCACTTACCTTATGCATGTGTGAGGTAAAAGACCAGGCTGCAGTCACGTGTCTAGGAAGGAGGGTACTGATCAGGCTTAAGGTAAAGCAAATCCCAAATCTGGTCGAGCATCTCAGGCTAGATTTCTTAGTCTTGGAAGCCAGCATGTCTGTGGTTTCTAAAGTTGATCAGCCCTGGAAACAGGTAACCCAAACCCCATAAGATCGCTCCTTTTCCAGCCAAACAAAAATGAGGACAGAAAACCAGCCCTGCTGAGATCCACTGTCCGTACCAATTCAGACAGGTAAGATTTCATTCTGGAAAAAAACACCAAAAATTGGGCAGCCCTCGTTATGTTCCAGGATATCCAGAACTAATGTGTATGGACACTGCCACCTTCTGTAAAAAGCCTGATTCTGCCTTTGGATTAGAAACCCTTAAGAAATTTTCATTTATAAGGTGTTGTATGTGTGTGGGGGGAAGCCCTTTTCAGTTAATTCTAAAATGTGGGGAAGACAGAACTGGAAAAAAAAAAATCAACCAGACTATTGTAGCTCTGCTATATTCCCTGACATTACTGAGAACAGTTCAAACACTGCATTGATATACCATAGAATAACATTCTCCTTTAGTTAAAAAGATCTCCAAACTGCTGTTTCATTACTGTTTTTCTTGTACTCTTACAGCCTCTAGAAAAGTTCTGCATTTAAGAAAAGAGAAGAAACAACCCTTAGGGCACAGGTTTTTGAACGTCTTTTAATTTTCTAATTTTCTTTTTACTCGCTGCAGCTAGAAAGAGAATTGACCTTTGAAAACTTGAATGCATGGACCAACCCAGAACTAATGGAGAAAATGAACATGGAAGTTTATCTGCCCAGGTTCACGTTAGAAGAGAAATATGACCTCAAATCTACTTTGAGCAGGATGGGGATACAAGATGCCTTCACAGAAGGTCAAGCTGATTTCACAGCAATGTCCAAGACTGGTGATCTGTTTTTGTCACAGGTTTTTCACAAGTGTTACCTGGAAGTCAATGAAGAAGGCACAGAGGCAGCAGCTGCCAGTTCAGCAACACTGGCATCCCGAAGTCTTGGTGCCACTGTTATCTTTGTGGCAGATCACCCTTTCCTCTTCTTTATCAGGCACAACGAGAGCAAGACTATCCTCTTCTTGGGAAGGTTCTCTTCCCCCTAGAAACTCAATTACTAAACAGGTTATTGCAACAACAACAAAGAACTAAATACATACCACAAGGAGCATCCCAATAGTCTGTGCACTTCTTAATTTTCCTGTACTGTTGACAAATCTCTCTATGTTAGAAGAGAGTATTTATTAAAAAGAACCTCAAATTTATGCCTCTGGCTCATTTTCCTGGCCAAAGAACCCAAAAATTCTAGCACTATGCTCTAAATACCAAACTCTGCAAAGAACAACATTACTGTGTCTTTTCAGAACTTTCTGAACCAGATTTTCCACAATTCAGAACAGACTGAGTTGATCTAAACCAGTAATTTTAAATATACTTGTTTTGGTACCTTAGAAGAAAAGAAACAGGAAAATCTCCTTCTTGCAGAACGTTGCTGAATTTCCATTGGTTTCAGCTCATGCTGATCCCCCCAGGAGGGCTACCTCACCCACATTCTTGTCAGCTTTTTACCAACTTTGCAGCCTGGCAAAGCTGATAATGAAATAAACCTGCAAAATCCTCAGTGTTCCTGATACTGGTGCTTCTTTTTCACTCGAAAAGGGGCTAACACATGTACTTGCTAATCTCTGTCCCACAGCAATTGAAAAATATTTAACAGCACTATAGAACTGGAGGTTTCTCCTTTGTAACCTGTCACCCATACTACACTGTTTCCAGCCTAGCACTGCACTGCTTTGCTCTCATTTTACTTTGCCACTTATTCACTGGTTTGAGGCAGGATGAAATGAGAGAATCAAGTCTAATGCTAATATAAGTAATACTAACACCCTAAGTGCTTTCCAGAAGATGAATGTGAATCTCCCAGGTCATATTTACTCCTGCCACAGCTCTTGCTCCTAAGAGAGTGTCCTAAGCCGTCATGCATGTTTGCAGGGAATGATCCTGACTATCTGAATTCACAACAGAGAGCAAAGGACCAGGCTTCTTAATGGACTTTCATATACCAACAGCATCTTACTAGAAAAACATCTTCATGAAACAGCAGGAGTCCCTTTTCCTGGCAGAGAAGAGACTGGTGACTGTCACTGAGTGCTTTCTCTTTTCCTTCAAGTGGTCAGCTGCTTCCAGGGTCCCTTCTGGCTCTGCTTCCCAAATAGGAAGGAACATAGGAAAAGTGTCATGAAGCAAGTGCTTTATACTATCCCTATAGAGCCCCGAGAGAAATGCCTTCTGTCTGTCTCAGTCGTGAAACATGACACTGGATCCCTGTGCATTCAGGTCCAGTTCTGCCATGCCCTCCTTCACCTCATGCAAGGGCTGCGTGTCCCCATGGACAAACCTCTTAAGCACTTCCTGATATGCCTTGGGAATAGAGAAAGAAAAGCCACACGTGGAAGGCCAATGAGGAACAAAACCATGACAACATGCACACAAACTCACTCAGGCCTTTAAAGTCAATGGAAATGTGAGTCACCTTCTCTCTCCTTCACTATTTTAAGCATGATTGCAAAGATGACCCAGTTGAAGCCCTTTTGGCAGTGCCAGATCATTACTGAGTGGCAATGGCCACAACAGTGAAAGGTGAGTGGTACATTAGGGAACAACTTTTTCCCATGGTGAGCAGCAGTACACTGCAGAAGGTTGCTGAGAAGGGTTGTGGAATCTGCATCCTTGGAAGGGCTATGTCTAATCTTATCTACTCATGGCCCTGCTCCAAGCAGGAGGTTGATCTCTGGATGCCCCTTTCAATTTATATGTGTGATTCTTTTCCTCTCTTGTCAAAAGCCACCCTGCCTTGCCATCTCCCTTTCTCATCCTGCATGGCATACTTGCATCTTGACTAGCAAAGGCAGCTAGCTTGCTCACAGCATACATCTTTGGGACTTGGGAGTCTCCTGGCTTGGGCTTTCCCACCACCTAACCATCAAGTTGACTTATCTCCTATCCAGATTTCTTGAGGACTCACCATACTAAACTAGCACTTGTTTAGTTTCTGGCATTTCTTAACTGCCTTGCACAACATTGATTTCTGCCATTTTTTAGAATTCTTGACCCACTCTGTTCCTGTAATCAGGCTTGCAGCAAAATGTTTAGCACACAGCAGTTTCCTTCCCTTCCTCCACCTTCCCCTGCCCTCCAGGGCCTTACAGTTGTTGCCACCACTTTCTTCTTCCATCACTGCCTCTCTTCTGGGACTGCAGAGTGACAACTCCTGTGCCATGTTTGCCTCCATTGTATTTGTTCTCTCTGTCCTTGTTTGGGCCCTCCCAATAGGGTTCAGTTCTTGCCCTCCTCCTTACTGTGCAGTAACTCTTTGCAGTGTTTGTCTGAAATGATTCCCTGGCATGGCTGCAATGAGATTTCTTCACCAATACAACCAGTGGGGTGTCCATCCCTTACCCTCCTTCACAGCTTTGCCTCTGTCTGTGCTCCTAATGATCTTCAATCTGAAGCTGGACTCCCATGTCCAATTCAATCACTAAGCTTGGTGTTTTATGCTGAGGTACTTCATTTGAAACCCAGGAGTCACAGAGAGGAGAATCAGAGCCTCAATATCTGCTTAAATCCAGAAGCCAAACCCAAGTAACGTGTAACCTTTTTACAAATCACTTATTTGAAACAACAGAGCAGTTATCTCCACAACACCAGAAAACCTTTGGAATGGGCAACTTGCTTTGCTATCCTGTCAGTAGGCTATTGTGGTGCAACAACAGGCCTGAAATTTTAATTCCACTGTCCTTCTGGAATGTCTAAACCTGAAAAGTGACCAGGTCAACAAAGAGGCCAAAATTACATAAGATCTTTTGGGGATGTGGTAGAAAGGAACTTTGGGTAGGTGGAAGCAGCCTGGATGGAGATAAAAAGGAAAGGGAGGGGCAAGCAGTACCATGTTTCTTAATTTAAAAATTGCTTAACACACAAACGCAGAGCCTGACTGAGGACAAGACCTAAGTCTTCTCTCTCACAGAATTAAAGGTAAATATTTAAATCAATTTAAGTAAACTTTATGATGTTTTTAAAAAGCAATCTGTGCCATGTGTGACTGTATGGGTAAATGACTTGACTATACCAGTGTTAGAATGCATCATTCTTGCCTCGTGTTTTTCTAAATGTCAACCATTACAGAATATAAATCTGTGAGCCTAAGGAAAACTGCTAATTTGGGGCAGAATTATTCACAATCAGGAAAGTTTTCTTAGGGCAGTGACAGCATTACAATTAAAATCTTCATTTTGATAAAGGAATTCTGCACTTGAGGTGAAGGCACAGCACTGCACATTACCAGCCAGAGACTCAGAGAAGTATTCATTAGCTGAAAACAGGAATTCCCATCCTGATGCTCTCTTGGTTGTGTTCTCCAAGGAAAGAAAACCATTCTGCAGTACAGATTTGGCCCTGAGGGCACACTGACTGCCAGAAAGACTGCAGTTGTTTGGAAACCGAACACTTGATAAATACCTGCAGACTTCAGAGATTGCCTCACAATTTCTGTTGCTCCAGTGCATAGATACAAATATTAATACCAACAACAACAATAATATAAGCATTTCTGGTCTCGAGTGGTAAATTACATGAAGCAGGTATTACTGGGTAGATATCTTAAAGTCCAGAGTACTCATAACCTCAAGGCATCTGGCAGTTTCTGGGGAAAATAAAATTGCTGGAACATACAGAAGGGGTGGTAGGTACACACAACGAATAAAACTGCATCAGTCTAAATGGAAACAACAGATTTGCTGTTCATGAAACTACTCAGAATAGGTGGCTGGCCAGGAAAAGCAAAGGAGCCTAAAAATCATGCCTAAATTCTTTCGCAGTATCAGCTGTCAATTCTATACAGATCCAAAATGTAGTAGTGGGAAACTCAATGTACTAAAAATGCATATGAATTCCCCTGGGAACATTGCTTTGATGAATCATTAGTTAAGGACAAAAAAGAAAAGAAATACAGAGGTTACAAGTCTGCACATCTTTGAAAATCAAAGGCAGAAAGAAATACAAAGAAAACTGCAGCTGTATAAAAGAGGACAAAAAACCTAAAAGACATTGCTGCTTCTAACAGGTGGCAAACAGTATCTGTGTGGAAGATAAACATACAACTATGCTATTAGTTTTAGTGTGTGTAAATGGGTTGTGTTGCACATGCAATATTTCTCACTAATGTGTACTGTGTACAAAATTTTAAATATTCAAATATACAAATGTACAATTGTGCCTGTTGCCTCCTTCCAGGTTGTAAAAATGGAAGTGGTCTCAACATCAGTTGGCAAGTTTACAGTTGATCTTTTCAACAAGCTGAATGAGACCAACAAGGGAAAAAACATTTTCTTTTCCTCTTGGAGCATATCAGCTGCTCTGGCTCTGACATACCTGGGAGCAAAAGGGACTACAGCAACTGAGATGGCAGAGGTAGGTTGCTTTTGTACCATTATTGTGGGGAAAACCATTCAGATTTGCACAAACACATTCCTGTTGTTGGGAGAAACAGCTGTGGGAGGGAGTTCTACCTTGCAGCATGCAGACAGGAGCACTGTGTTGGTGGTCTGGGAAGGGGATGGTGCTACTCATTGTTATTCCATGGGATTTATTGTCACTACGGCTTCAGTATCCCTTTGATTAGCCACCTAAGCAGCTGATAGCACAGTGAGTTATCACAACGAGTGAAACATGACAACCATCTGATCCCCATTTGGCTTTAAGTCTCACAAGGTCCTTCATGCCTATTTCTTACCTTTGGAAACTCTGCTTGCAGGTTCTTCATTTCACCCAGGGAGCAGGAGCTGAAGCCTCTTCTTCTGTGGCCAAGCCTTCTCGGGGGAGACCAAAGAGAAGAAAATTGGTATCTATCAGAACTGAAATTCCATTATAAAGAACCTCCAGGATCAAAATGTCCAGACAGAGCTTTAGGAGTCCAGTATTTATTGTCTGCACCCCTCTTTAAAGTACAAACCCCAACCATACTTCACAACAGGTTAAAGTCCAGTTCCTTTCACTCACTCAGACTCAGAAGCGTGACAGGATGAGTCACTGGGATAGTCTGGAAGGTTTGTTATATGGCAAGTCAGTTAATCCAGTCATGAACAGAGCCCTGTAAATTGCAGTGATGGTAAACTTGAAAAAATAAAAAGTAAGAAAGAGAAACCCAAAACCCTCTCCCACATACATTGCCTAGCGCGTTTTGAAAGTTTCATATGAAAATGAAATTGCTGAATGTTTGGTTTCTTTTTCCAAGGATCCTGAGAACAAGCAAGCTGCAGATATCCATTCTGGCTTCAAGAAGCTCCTCTCTGCCATCAACAAACCCAGAAGCAGCTACTCGCTGAGAAGTGCCAACCGCATTTATGTGGAAAAAACCTTCCTATTATTGCCTGTAAGTTAAATCTCAGAGAGACGTACAACAAAGTGCAAAAAATATTTCGCTTTTTAATTACTTGCCATTAATAGAACAGGTCTGAAGCTGACCTTGAATACTGCAAATTAGAGCTCTGGACTCCAGTGATAAACTTAACTGGAAAATACCAGTTGGTCTCCTCACAGAATTTAAGTTGTCCATTGACGGTATTGTAGGGATTCCTTTTCATGCAGTGTACTTTTAGTATTGGAACCCCCAATATATAAAATTGTTAATGAGACATTAAAATAAGCACATCCATAGCAGGTGCAGAGCCTTCCTCACTTCTCCAGATAAAACTTGGAACAAAAGATGGGAAATTTCTGTTCTTTGGTTACTTCTTAATTGTTAACCCACAGTCCAGCAGAATAACAATCAGAATCCTGCAGTCCTCTAGGCCCAAGAATCTAGCCAAGAAGGCTAACAACTTCTCTTTGGAACTGAAAAATAGTATATTTCTCTAGCACAGAACTTTTTTGTTTGCTTTTCTGTTATTTTTCAGACATACATACAGCTCAGTAAGAACTACTACAAAGCAGAGCCACAGAAGGTTAACTTTAAGACAGCACCGGAACAGTCTGGAAAGGAAATCAACGCTTGGGTTGAAAAACAAACTGAGGGTAAGCTGGGCTTAATCCAAACATCTTTGCTCTCCCACAGAGTCAGTCTACCACTTCCTTTGGGCAGGTGCTACTGCAGCAGCCAGGTCATGCCTTCTGATGTGGATGTGGGCAGCAAGCAGAGACGTGGCGGGAGGACAGAGAAAGAGCAGCACACTTAAGCAGCTTCAAATAGCTGATCCGGACCTCAGCGAGCTCCCTGGGGAGAATCCCACTGACTCCACTGTCCTCAGGCACACCCATGCCCTGGTGCTGCACTCATGCAGCACTGGCAGAGCAGACAGAGGGCAGAGACACCTCTGCCCACCAGTGTCCTCCAGGGCAGGTGGGGATGCCTACCTTACTGTACCACCCCGCCCTGGGCAGAGGTGCTCCTCCTTCTACCTGGGGTAACCAGCCAGTGAGGCTTTCTGCTTCTAGCTGCTTGCCATGAAGCTGTGGCATTTTTAGAGGAAGGAGTAAATCCCTGTCAGTTAGCCAAAAGGACAGGTCAGCAAACAGCTTTGGAGACTGTAAAGAAATGCACTGATTTATGTCAGGGGAGCATTTTAGGGAGTAGTGCACTGAGGCATGGACTTTTTACTAAGAAGCTCAACTGAGAGAAAAACTGATCAAAATGTCCTCATCGTGCTATGCTGGAATAAAACCTGACTCTTCTGGTTTCAAAAGGCAAAATCAAGAATCTGCTGGGTCCACGAGATGTGACAAACTCCACCAAGCTGATCCTGATAAATGCCATTTACTTCAAGGCAGAATGGGAAGTGAAATTTAAGGCAGAAGATACAGAGCTGCAACCCTTCCGACTAAGCAAGGTAAGTTCCTCATGTATTGTTCTTACTGTAAACAACCCGGTCACAACAGCTATTGCTGAAATCTTTCCATTTCATAAGTCTTTTAGGTATCCCTGTTGTAACTAGACTCTGTGTTTACAGCAAAAGCTGTCAGTGCTCAGCTCACTGATACATTAAGATGTGCTCAGGTAAATGTTAGTGAGCTCCAGATAACAGCTACTGTTTCCAAAAGCACTACAGTCATTTAAGACCTTTTTGTAAAACAGTGCTAAAAATGACTAAATTGTAAAAACATGATTTTGAGAGTCCAGGCTTCATGGACTGGAACTACATGGCGTGTCACGGGTGAGTACGGTACCAGCTCTCTGCACTGCACAGCCAGGCTGGGCACAATCATTCCTGCTCAAATACAGCTGCAACAGGGTGCCCTGAACTGGTGCAAGGCTGCGTGAGACTAGAAGCAGTGTTAATGGCACGTATGCAGAAAAGAAGTTAGTGAATTCACAATCAAAGACAAGAACTCTGTGCAACTTCCACAAAGTGTACCTTCTGCCTTCTGATTAGCATGTACACATGTTCTGCTTCCTTGAATGGAGGGATGTACATGTTAAGGGAGGTTACATACTCCTGACAAGGTGATTACTTGCCAGGAACTCCTCTCATCAGGAGCCCTTTTGCTCTGACACTAGTGTTATCTTTCATCAAGCAATCAGCCGGTCACCTTTTATCACCAGACAGAGCAGACCACTCATCCTCTTAAACCACAGCTGTTTTTCTGCCAGAGTGTTGTAAGGCCATATCTCATGCCTGCTCCATACCCCTAATCCTTGCAGACATTTCTAACTCTCTTCCTCTTTCCTCCTTGGGCATGTTTTGGGGAGAAGAGAAAAATCTCTCAGTTCAGCCCCCAACAAAAGCTTTGGGACAGACACCAAGATAAGCAATACTGTCCAGTCAAGAAAAGCTTTGGGAAATGGATGATAAATCACTGTTTTAAAAGCTGCTTATAAAGGTTTCCTCTCCCTGCACTGCACTGAGACATCATCATCCTTCCATTCAAGGAGTGATTTCTTACACATAAATAAATACTTTCCAGAACAAGACCAAGCCTGTAAAGATGATGTACATGAGAAAAACATTTCCAGTTCTCATAATGGAAACATTGAATTCCAAAATGATTGAACTGCCATATGTGAAACGCGAACTCAGTATGTTCATCCTCCTTCCTGATGACATCAAAGACAACACTACTGGTCTCGAACAGGTAAGAAAGCATGCTACAACCATTTTGTATTACTGCTCAGTTATTAAAAAAAAAAGGGTAGGCTGACAATCATACCTCTCTTTCTAAGGACATGCTGTCATACTGTTTGACCTCCTCCACTAGCTGAATTAATTCTCTTTAATACTTATCTAATCCCAAGAAAGTTCTTCCATGCTGAGCGCCCTTAGTTTGGTAGGAACTGAAGAGAGTCAACACTGTGCATAATCAGATGCTCAGCTCTTCAACAGCCCCTTGACTGACATCCAATTTTACATGATCTGTTAGGGTTAAATCTCCCTTCCTTGCACGTTCAGGAGAGACACCACCGCGCAAGAAGCCACAGGTTCTTCCTGAGATGACACTTTTTTTCCATGGCCTGGAAGTTTATTTACCATATTGTTCTCACTCGTTTCCTCCCTCTCCCCCCACCATTTGTTTGCTCTATGAAAAACTAAAATTTTGGTGAGACTGTGTTTCCTACAATAATGAGATCTGCTACTGTAGTTACTACAATTCCAAGATTGTGAAATTCTTGGAGTCTATACCATTCGTTGCTTTCCTCCACTTGAGCTGAGCTGAACCCTGGTGGCATAGTGCCCAGGACACAGAGTGGCAATGAAAGACTTTGCCAGAAGCACTTTGTTTCAAAGCTGTCAAGGATATATGTGCAATTATATTAACACCTGTTTTTATAGAACTGGACCAAACCCCATGCCACACAGCAATTTTATTCACATCAGGACTGAATTAAAAGAGAGGAAAGAACTACCACAGGGGATGGAAGTTGTTGATTGCCCTTCCCCTCTCTCTTTTGCAATGAATTTGGAAAGGGTGCTGCTCAAAACTTTGCAGCATTAAGACTCAAATATTTGTTGCACACCCTGTCTCTGATCACCAGTAAAACCAATTTCTATTTCATGCTTTCAGCTAAATGTTAAATTTGCTATTTAAAATGTTTAATTCATTACATTGCCAAAAAATTGATTAATTAATAGTTAATTAATTGTTTTTCACCTGCAAACACCAAGTTCCTTTTCTTTCTTAAACCATAGCTGGAAAGAGAGCTGACGTATGAGAAGCTGTCTGAATGGACTGATTCCAAGAAGATGACCGAGACTCTTGTGGATCTGTACCTACCGAAATTCAAAATGGAAGAGAGATATGACCTCAGTGATAATCTGATCAGGATGGGAATGCGCAGTGCCTTCAGCAGCAATGCTAATTTCAGTGGAATGACTGAGAAGGATAAATTGCAGATCTCCAAGGTTTTTCACAAGTCTTTTGTTGCAGTTGATGAGGAAGGCACCGAGGCAGCTGCTGCTACTGCTGTCATTATAGAACTAACAAGTGCACATATTAGCCATGTTCTGAAATTTAAGGTTGACCACCCTTTCTACTTCTTCATCAGACACAACAAGTCCAAGAGCATCCTCTTTTTTGGTAGATTCTGCTCTCCTCTAGAATGAATTGTTACTTGCTCTCAGACAGCCACCAAGGTTCACTGTTCAATGGAAAAACGTGAACTGCAGTGCTAAAATCTCAACCTTAAGCCATGTAGCCACCTGTATCAAAAGTGCCTGTTCTTTTCCTTCCTCCCCAACCCCCCTCAAAGAAGGCAGCATCCAGAAATCATCCTGAGCTGTCAAAGAACACCTCTCTACTGCTCCTTTCCATTCTCCTAATGAGACAGTCCTAAACAGAAAAGAAAGTGCAGAATTTTGCTCCCTTTTATCAAATCTGCTCTTCTGGCTTAGTTGTTTAAAAATAAGGTGGAGTCATAAAAGCTCTCTGCACAAACGCCATCATCTAGCCCTATGTCAAATGCTGACTTCAAGGGAAATGCAGTTCATTCTCTTGACTCTCCCAGAGAGGTTAAAGAACCCTGAAAAGAAAAAAAAACCAAACTTGTAGAAATCTGTTTGCTCTCTTTTCCTCACTGGGAAACCTGCATTTGTACTAGAATGCTATTTCATAACCTTAATTTCTAATTTGTGACTGTTGGAAATTAACAAAATTTAATACAAATCCGGAATAACCTCAGAATGCCCCTTACCATCCCCTGTCTTGCCACATATATACAGACACATCACGCTCATTTTCTCCTGCTCTTTCAGCTTCCTGAAAAAGTAAGGCTGTGTGGGAAAATTGTCCAACCATTAAGATTAAATTGCTGACTTCTAATCATGTCGCATTTTTTCCTCATTTTTCTAAATGTTGTAGTTTAAGGTTGCTGAGATTTCAAACCAGCAAAAATGCCAAGAAAACTATGAGCAACATACCTTCTCACTAACTTTTATTGATATGTAATCTAAACCTGTTAGAATTTAAATCTGCTTCTTCTTTTGTTTTACTTAGTTATACCTGTTTCCCGGTTAATATCTGCAAAGCTTCCTTGCCACCTGTAACATTGACCAATTGTACCTTATAAGTGCATCTCAGCAAAGAAATTCATGGTATTGGAAGAAACACCAGTGAAATTTTGCTTTTGATTGATGCTTTCCCTATTATTTTACCATGAGCTGCATTTAACAAAATAAATTAACTTGAAGTTGTGTTTGTGTTATTAAAGACACGGAGTTACTTGGTTCTCTTAGAACACCCTGCAATCCACAGCTGGAGCATGTTTCCATTCTCGTCATTCCAAATCAACCACCACAACATCCCAATTGAAAAAGCTGAGAAACTTTAATACACTGGTGTCTTATTTTCACTAGGTTTCAAATAGGCCTCCAAACACTGTTATTCTGCATGCCATCCTAGGCATTTACTAAACATACCTGTCACAAAATACTAGAAATAAGAAGTCTGACTAGAGACTGTGGCCCAAAACAGCACCTTCCAAATATGCCTTTGGGCCATGTTCAACAGTGAACAAACAACATGAAAAAAGGGAACCTTCCACACATCCCACTTTCCCATGTACAGTAATGAACAAGCCATGCTGTACTGGCAGCATCAGTTCCCCTGATGGCTTGGGAGGGCAGCAGTTGTCTTATCCATGTGGCTGTAAGGAATAGCATAAAGTTTTGCAGCCATTGTGGTAGTCCAGCTACATGTCAGAGAACATTACATAAGACAACAGGATTTGAATGCAGGAGGGAGGTACTGTAAAAGCATTTACTCTCAACAAAATTCCACCTATAATTACAACTCACTCCACCTCCCCAAAAGGTATTCTGTTTGGAACTACATCTCCCTTCAACGAAGTGTATCCACTTCTTCTTCCCCATATAAAGTACTTCTAAAATCAGTGCCCCCCTTTGCCTGTAAGTCACAGCTCAGGATTTAGTTGCCTCTCCCTCAGAACTTACCCCAGGGCAGCCCAGTTATGTACTATCTACTGAGCAGTCTGTTCTTTAGGTGTGGAAGAACACGTAAGTGAAGGCTGTGAAAAATAAGAAAAGTGAAAACAGAACCTCTGAGGCTCTCTGAGGAACTGCAGCACAGTGACTGCCAGCTGGAGAGAGGTGCAAAGGGTCAAACAGGCTGGGTTTGGTACCAAGCCACTCTGTCTCACCTTTCTTGAAGACTGTACATTCCAGTGTAAGACTTGGAATACAAGTGAAAAGTGTGAAAGAGAAGTAAAGGAACCCATTCAGGGGGGTAACTCTCTGCAGAGCTCATCTGCTGCAAGCAACATTGGAGCTTCTTCATTTGTGCCTCCCTGCTTTTCATGGTAACCAGCATGTGGCTCTCAGGTCAGGCTAACCCTTACAGAACCAGAGAATTGTCAGGGTAGAAGTCGCCACTTGAGATCATCCAGTCCCATCCACTATGCAAAAAGGCTAAGCTGGTGCTGGTTGCATAGGACCATATCCAATTGGATTTTGAATGGACGATACATAAGCTCTCCAGGCAACCTGTGCTAGTGTTTGACCATCCTCATAAGTGACCATCCTCATCCTCTCTTATGTTCAGATTCAATTTCATGATTTCAGTCTGTGCTCTTGTCCTCTCGTGGGAACCTCTGAGAAGAGTCTGGTTCCTTCTTCATTATACCCCATAAGGCATTAGCCAAGTAATAGATGCTAAGCGACTGCATTTCCAAATAACTGTTTTCAAGAAGCCTTGGGTTTGTTTTGTATCACCAAAATTTCTAACTTCAAGTCCATGAACTCTTCTTTGAAAAGCCACAGTATTCTGAAAACTAAAGAAAGAAGTACTTACAGGAAACTGATGAAGCAAGCTTCAATAAAAACAAGTTGTGAGCATGGACTGCTTGTCACTTAGTGATTCCATGCCTGTCAAAACATGGCATATTAGCGTGCTTTCAGTTTATCCTACAATAAAAGATGGGGGTTTTGTGTTCCAGTACAAATCTCAGATTCATAAAATAATCCCTGGCACCTCTGTGGAAGATAGACTTCATGAAAAGCAGAAATGGTAGACACAGGTCACGCTAATAAAGTAAAAAAATTTACAGTGTAGGTGTATTATTAGTATTCAATACAAGGACGTATAAACCCACACTGCTTTCTAACTGCAATGCAAATACATCCATATTTTTAAAGGTTTTATTTTGCCATCAGAAACAGGCACAAGAATCCCCCTTTTCACATGTTATTAATAGTCTTGTCCTTTAAGAGTTCTAGTGCAACAGATGTGATACTTGGTCTCATTTTCTTCCAAGGGAATATAGCTGAATAAGATTTTTTGCAGAGTAAAAATCTGTAATTGGACGTAGTCCAACACAATCTTAACACTAATTTTAAATTCTGCTGCTTATTACTAGGAGTAACTGCAAGAGAATTGATCTTCAACAAATGCCCCAAAGGCCTACTCAGTGGATCGTTTAGAGAGTACAGGTACAGGAATATGGCAATCAAACAGGCAGAAAGATACAACCTCCCTGCTGAGCCAGATGGGGATGAAAGATGGCTTCAAAAAAGACCAAATTTCTTCATCAGTATGCCAGAGGAAAATTACTGGTTTTATCAAAAGACTTTTTTATGACCATTTGTCAGAGGTCAATCCACTTGAGGTCAATAGGTCAGGCATTGTAATGCAGTGAAACCTTGTTTCTACCATTCTGTCTGCATCAATTCACTATTTTCTCTCACTGTTTTCACCTGGCACAGCAAAACCAAGAGCACTTCTTTGGCTAATGTGCTCCCTTCTGTAACTCCAATGTTTCTTAACAAACAGGATCTTGCAGCAGCTGGTAGATACCACAGAGAGTGTTTACACAGTTTGGGTACCCTTTCTTCACTTTCCTGTATTTTTGGCCAATCTTTGTAGCTTCTTGCACCACTAACTGCTTGGGGTTTTTCTTCTATTAATTTATCTAAAAAACAAACAAGAGCAGATTAAGATGCAGAGCAGAAACATTTCTTAAACTCCCAGGTAAATATAACAGTGCCTAATACATTTCTGAAGCAAGACAATAAGACAGACATTCAAGCCACAAAAGCTGCACACATTTAAAACCAAAAGGTATGAAAAAGAGAAGCACATAAATCGCTCTTGAAACCTTTTATAGCATATGCACCAGTCAGATTTTAAGTGTATAGAAGCCCTAAAATAAAATCCTTGTTCAAAATATGAACTTGTACACTTCCTACTGATGCTTTTTCCATATAGGTTGACTGCATGCAGGTAATTTGTTTACTCTGCATGTGTCATATTAGTGGGCAGAAGCCATTCCTTACTAAGCCTAAACGTAGCAGAAAAGACAGATAATGATCACAACTGAAATTTATCAATACAATTTAATCTAAATTACACAGATTAGGATCAGAATTACACTGGTTTAAAGTAAAACATTTGTGTACAGGTAACATTGTTTTATTACACCTTTGTTGATATCCAGTTTTACACGTTCTCCTGTTTTTGCTCCCTACTCTTATACGATAGTTTCAGTAAAAGAAGCCATTACAAGCAGAGCGTCCAAGAAATTTTGCAGCTTTTGGTGGATGATTCAAACTCTGTCAGTCATCAGAGTGGAATAAGATCAGTATAATCTAAGGCCTGTAGGTATCTAAAGCACCTTCTCTGACTTTGCTAGGAGCAGAAGTTTTTCAAAACAACACCCTCCAGTTCAAATGAGCCCAGTATTCACTCTCATTTCATCACTTGTTTTAGGTGACTGTGTAAACACCCTCTGAACTGCCTTTGTGATCTGTTTTCTGAAACAGAAGTGCAAAAATGCAAAATATTCTTATACAAAATAAGGGCTTTACATGATGTGAGGTCTACAAGTATTCAGATGCTTCCCCTCTCAAATCCAACCACAGGATAAATGAGATTAACAGTCTATTTCAATATTGCCTTTTAGCCATAGCTTTGAGATCAGTTTCTATTCATTTCCCCAGTTGGTTGAGTATAAAGAAAAGGAGGCTGTAAAAGTACTTCAACATATCCACTGGCAATGCAGTGTGGTTGAATTATCTTCTGCAATTCCTACTTTTTTGTGGGCCAAACTGCAAGGAGTTGTGGAGGACACTTGTGGGGAACAGGAATACTGGCCTTCCTGTTCCAGGACATACACCCACTAACAGTGGCCTTGAATTGAGGAGGTCTCTAAGTTCTGAAAGCAGGTGATAGAGAGGAAAACTAGGAATAAATGAGGGAACGTGCATATTTAACACCAGAAGAGGATGTAGATAAGAAAAGGGAGGTGCAAACATTTCTACATTTCCAAAAGTACTCGTTGCCCCACAGACTGCCATAGATCCTGACTGAAGACAGATCTTAACTGTTCTCTCTCAGGATTTCAGGTAATGTAAATATTTGTATCAAAATAACTAGCTTTAATTTGGAAGTCTTAAAAATTCATTTCAAGTTCTTTGGAACTGGGGGGTTAAATGATGGCACAGAAGTCATACAGGGGAAGGGAGTACTTTTTTTTTAGTACAAAGTGTAGCCCTTAGGAAAACCCTGTGCCAATGCAGAGTGGACAGAATGCAAACTGGGGTTGGGCAAAACCTACAGAGTCTGAGAGGGCAGAAAGTTTCCTGACCTGTTGGAAAGGTTCCTTAATCACCAGGCTACCAGTCAATTCAGGTCAGACGACTAAGAACATGCTGCAGGAGAGGATACCCTTCTACTGATCCTGGAATTGCACACATAAGACAATGTGGCTCCCTAGCACAGTGTTTTGCATGGTCAGCATTGGGTGTACTAGTTCAAGCCTCTAATTTTATTACTTTCAAATTTATTTACTTTTTATTTATTTACTTTTATTACTTACAAATAATTACTGGATCAGGCATCCAGACTTTTTCTTTGCCAGATGACCAAAGCGGTTAGTAGACCAGTGAACCTCACAGAAACACATGGATGTTCCTTCTCTCAAGCCTGAGAGACACTTGATTGCTCCCCATATATTCCCTGGGAACAGGAGAAGGAGATGTCGGTTTGAAATCCTTCAGTTAAAATACTCAGCTCAACCCTGTTCCCTATATATGCTCTGGGAGTATCAACATCCAGGAACAGCAGTAAGATATGAGATTCAAAGGACCTAAAAATGCTTAGGTATGGTCTAGGCTGCATGGCATTCACCTCTGGAGCACTCCCGAGAATGCTTCAAAGCTGTTGCAGAGCTCTAGGAAGCTTTGAAAACAGAGCTTGAGGACCCCAGAGGCTCCAGGCATCTCTGACATTTCACGGGAGCAGCTCGCTTTGAGGACTGCAGTTTTTGATTTAACCACACAAATTGTGGGTGAAGATGGATTTAAATGTCCAGTTGCTGTTGTTGATCTAATGCCTAAATTTTACTTGATGCCATCTTACACTGACTTTACCAAATGTTTTATTAGTCTTTATGCTGATGAAGACAATGGAAATTTCTGAGTTTGTCCTAATATTTACCAAAGTATTAGATGGACCAAAAAAAATGCTAATAGGATGCACAGGTTTGTTCTGGATCCAGGTATGGAAAATCAGTTTAATCCTGGGGCTGCAGTTATTTGTTTGCTTTGGTTTTGTCCTGTAAAAACATACTTGGGAAAAGAAGCAGAACGCAGATAGAAAACATGCAGCATAAACCAGCAGGAAACCAGAGAAAATTTGCTGTTGGTTAAAAGAGGAACTATTCAGGGTTGTATGTAAGATACAAGAATTTTCATGAAAAACAGAAATTAGCACATTCAGCTACAGCTTCCAAATATGGGTTTACCTACACCAAGAACATATAAAAAGCTGTATCTCTCTAGTAGCCTTTGGGTTATATGTAGTGAATCACAAGAATTCAGCATGCTTCTTTTCAGCAGAAAATAATAGCACAGGAAGTTTAAACAAATAGAAAAAAGCCCAAAGCAGCACAGTGAGAAATTATTGTTTCACTCTCTCAGAATCAAAGAATAACTGTATGAAAATAAAGCAAAGAGCAAATAAGTTTTTGAAACAAGTCTAAACTCTGAACACATTTCTAGCTAAAATTGTACTCAACTGATGAAGAACAAATAAAACTGGCAAGGACACTGAAAGCGATGAGCAAGATAAAACTAATGCAGGTCTTAGAAAGAAACCTACTAGCTGACTGTACGTGGTCTCTGAGCAGTGTTTTACCCAGCGATACCTTCAGACTATATTTGAAAAGTGAAGGCAATCTCCCACTGGCAGCTCTGTCTTTTTTAAAAGAAGTGAAAAGGCAATCACCACCTCTCTCTGACACTCGCTTGTCGCAGGTGTACCAATGGAATCACTCTCAGCGTCAACCAACAGCTTCACTCTGGACCTTTACAAAAAGCTGAATGAAACTTCCAAAGGCCAAAACATTTTCTTTTCTCCTTGGAGTATTGCAACTGCTCTTGCCATGGTCCACCTGGGTGCAAGAGGTGACACCGCAACCCAGATGGCTGAGGTAAGCTCAGAAATTAGTATAACGCTTTACAGGTGGTTCCTACATAAATTTCACTGTTATTCTACCTATGGGGAACTGCAAGGAACAACAGGGGAGGACAGTGATCTGCAATGCTGACAGCATGAGTGGGGCTCTTTTCCGTACCAACATTATGGCAGGTCACTTCCACTTTATTTCCAAGATCTCTGCTCTTCACCAACCTTACATTTAGCTTACACTCACAGTTCACAGAGCATTGCAAGTGGTCTGCCAGAGAGAAGTTATTGACATTAGAGGCTACTGTTGGTCTTGCTTGGAACTCTACATTTCATTTTAACTGCCTTCTGAACAGAATAATTAACCTGAGATAGTGCTCAAGTAGTAATGAGGAGACACCTTTATCGAAAAACATTAATATGGAGCTATGATATGCTAGAGAATGGAAATCTGGAGATAATCTCTTGGGCAAGATATTACGGCTTCTAGACCTCAGCTGGTTCTGGCAGCAGTGTATCTGCCTTCTCACACTGCATACAGGAGTTAGCGAGCTCTCCTGAACACGTGTTTGGCCACACAGGAGTGGCACAAATCTTTCTTTGTGACATAGTCCATGAAAATGGTAATTCTCCCATGAATAATGGAGATATGTGAGTATTGAAAATACCATAGAATCATAAAATATACTGAGTCGGAAGGGACTGATGAGGATCATTGAGTCCTACTCCTGGCCCTGCACAGGACACCACAAGAGTCACACCATGTGCTTGAGAGTGTTGTCCAAACACTTATTGAACTCGGTCAGGCTTGCTGCTGTGGCCACCTCCCTGGGGAGCCTGTTCCAGTCACAATATTGAACGATTATTAAGCAGTCACTGTGGCTAAAATCTATGTAGTAATGATACAGTTACAGAAAGTTAATCAAGAGTATGGTCTTGTCCTCAATAACTTCAACAGACTTCAATCATTAGGTGCGGCTGGTGAATTAATGTAGAAAACTAACATGCTTACAACCCTTGGGCATATTTATCTCCAGCAAACAAGCTGTCTTTATGAACATTTATCATCATTATCACAGGTTCTTCATTTTAACCAGACTGCAAGAGAAGAAGGTTCATCTGAGACAACAAGGCCTTCTCCAGCAAGACCAAAGAAAAGAAAGATGGTATTTATTGCAATGAACAATGGGATAGTCCAATGCAACTACTGCTTTAGCCTTCTAACATCTGCTTGCTTTCTATTATCTACTGTCTCAGTTCCGTAAGAACTATGTATAGAAAGAGGAGAAGTGAACAAACAGGTAATATTACTGTAAAACTCACGAACTCAGTCCTTCAAAAGCAGAACTGAGACACTTAACAGCATTTTGATTGGCTCTAATACTATTTCACTTGGTTTTAGCTGGGCTGTAGAAATACCAAGAAATCATTGGTCCTAATAAGCTTTGTACAATTCCATTTCTTATCACCTTCGGGTTGGTTAGGGCTTTTTTCTGTAGTGATAAACAACTACTGCATTCACACCTGACTACAGCCCTACCTAATAAAGTCCCTTCCACCTTTGGTATACATGGACACATCAGGCAGACAAAATTCCCGTTTAAGGTAATGCATGTGCACTCATCCTTGCTCATCAGCTCCCCAGAGACTTGCCAGCAGGAGAAACTGCTCAGATCTTTTTCATCAAATGCACTCCCTAAGCAGCGAAAAGTTTTAAACTCAAACAAGCCAGATTTTTTAAAGCATAGAATCTAAAAGACAGCTGAAAGAAATTAAATTAGACTAACTGCAAATAAAAAGGGGAAGGGGATTATATAATTCTCTCCCTTGATGGTGTGAGATGATTCTTCAAGATGAATCACTGCACTCAAATTCATTTTAGCAACTCACTGAATTCATAAGTTGTTGCAAAGTCTGTCTAATCTTTTCCCTCAGATATTTCCTTCTATACCCTCTTGGTTCTGTTCCCATCCCATTGAAAAACTCAGCCTCTGCTATCCTGTGCCCTCCGGCTACCAAATTCTTTCCTAGGTGTCCCTCCTGGCAGCTCATGTCTCAGCATGAGTGAGAAAAGATCATAGCAAGGGATGACAGACAAGTCACCCTGAGTCAGTGGCAGAGACTCTTGGTGTCTCATGTGCAGGGCATGCTACATGACATGAGGGAGGGCACTGCACCCAGGCAGCTGGTGGGGAGCAGCTGGCAGGTAGCAGCTCATTCCTCCATCTGCAAAGCAACAGCTGGCAACAGCTGGCAAGCAGGCTCATCCTCCCTAGACCCATCAACAGTGACATCCAGAACAAGCTCTCTCAAAAATCCAAACAGCAATAGAAAATACCCATGTGAAACAGGGAAAATTTGAATAGTTGGTAAGTCTGTGCCCTGACATAAGTGTCTGTGAGAATGGAACTCCTTAAAAGCTGCCAGGCTGCAGCTTTTTTTGAGGGATCCTTGTGAAACTGAAACATCTCGTGAAACTGAAAATTAGGCCTGACAATGACAAAAATAAGGAGACTCAGCTTCCTTGGAGCACCATCAGATGATGCCCCCAAATGCCTACAAACCACTGCAGAAATAAATCATTGCCCTACAGGCAGAAACCCATTTATCTGGTTATACACAGTGCTGCAAACATGCAACCTGCTCAAAAAAGTTTCATTCCCTGAAATTCCTTTTTAATTAAAACAACATGAACAATTTAAATAAACATAGCAGGTGCAACAGAAAAAGAAATTCCATATTAATTGGTGTATCTTTCCAAGGATCCTGAGCATGAGGTAGCAGAAAACATCCACTCTGGCTTCAAAAAGCTCCTGTCTGCCATCAACAAACGCAGAAGCACTTACTTGCTGAAGAGTGCCAACCGACTGTATGAGGAAAAGACCTACCCATTACTGCCTGTGAGTTGAACATCTTTACTTGGGAATACCTTGGCATTAAGAGTTATTATCAAATAGAGATGATAAAAAAATTCCAAATGATAGTATTGGGGTTTGAGTGACAACACGAGGACAGTCATATGGGGCTAGCCTTGGAGAGACAAGAGGTCCATCTGTTTCCAGCAGCAGGCAACAGTTTGGGATGTGTATGAGAAAAAGGCACACTGTGTAGTGATTCTTCTCCAGAACCTGCTGTGGCCACCAAGTGATCTGCAGCTCAGGGACTTCTTGAACCAGACGGCATGTCTACCTAACAGATCCTGATGAGCTGTTGTTTCAGGACTTTGCAGACTTGTCTTTTGAATCTACTTCAACCCTCAGCACCAGGATTCCACAGCTGAGCTATACACTGCAGGAAGCCCCTGTACTTCTTGAGCTTGCTGCCTGTTGGCATTGCTGTTGGTTCATTTTGGTTCTAAAGGATACTTCTCCGCATCTCTGGTCACCCTCATTCCCTGTGTCTGTATCTTTCATACTGTAGCATTTCTGAGACCGGGGAGGCCACAGCTGCACTGAGAACCCAGAGTGGGCACACCAGAGTATTATACAGTGCCATCACAGAAGTTTCTCTTTTCTTGCCTACTCCTTTCTTTATAGTTCCTGAATTTTTATTTGCATTTTTGGCCATGATTAGGCAGATTTTTTTCATGCACCTGTCCATTACAGCTTCAATACTTCATTCCTAAAACAGTAACAATCACTTTCTATATCTTACACTTTACTGGATCACCCATAAATATGTTTATATATATATTTAAATGTAAAGATTTAGACTTTGGTTTTATAGAAAAAATACTGTAGCACAGACCCCACCACATATCCCTGTGGTCCTCCTGTAGTAATAACCCTTCGTTGTGAACATTATTTCCTCTTACTCTTGGTTTCCAGTCTTTTAAACAAATGGGACCTATCTCTGTAGTCCCATGGATGCTCAACCTTTGGTGAGAAGTCCTACAAAATGCCTTTTGCTAATCCAAAAAGACTGTAATGGCTCAGCCCTGTTAACCATATGCTTCCTAACACCTTCAGAAAACTCCAACAGATTTGTGATTTCAGATTTCCTATTACAAAATGTTGTTGACACTCCTCCAATAAGTCACGTTAACCCACACACCCACTACACCTATTCTATTCATTTGCCCCACACCGACTCATGAGTTTGTAATCATCCGTATCTTTGAAATCTTTTAAAAACTGATGTTGCATTAATCATCTTCCAGATCCTTGGAAGGGGGTTTTAAATGAGATTACTGTCCTTTGATTTTGGAGTTTGTTTGGTTTCCTGAGTAATTGGCAATTTGTGCTTCTGAATATGTGTTGCTCATTTTCTCCATAATCTCATGTACATTTGCTTTACAGAGAATCGAGGGAATTTCCTGCTGGGAATCTCCATGAATGATTTCACAGCAGACAGCAATGCAAACGTTAATTTGGCTTTTCTGCCATGACTTTATTCTACCAGAACATTCCTTTTATTGTCCTCACAAATTTTTGGCAGGTTTCTCACCTCTGAAGCAAACTAAAAGCCTTTGTTCAACTTTATATGAGACTATTCTTCCATCTTGTACTACTTCATAAAGCAGGAAAAAGAAGTATTTCAATTATATAAAAATGTCATTTTGAGAAATCAAAAAAAAGTGAAGGTTTCATGGATATTTCAAAATTAAAAATTTCCACCTTTGATTTCAAAAACAAAAACTTGAAGAATCAGTTTCCTTGAGACTGAAGTTTGATCAGTCCTTACTTAATATTTAGAATGGAATTTGTCAGACCTTACTATAAATGTTACTGCATATAAAACAAATTTTCTTAAATTATGTATTAGTAGATTGTATAATCTGTTAAAGTGATTATTACTAATGTATTTATAACTCAAGTTTAACTAAATAAGCACACATTCTTTAATCTTGTCTTTCAGAAGTTCTTACAGCTCATTACAAGCTATTACAATGCAAAGCCAGAAGCTGTAAACTTTAAGAGAGCTGCAGAACAAGTCAGAGCACAGATCAATTCATGGGTAGAAAATCAAACTGAGAGTAAGTATCACTCTGATGGCTTTTTTCTTGTCTCACTTTCAAATATTTTCTATTTCCACAATTAATGCTTATGCAGCCAAGGATCCATAAAAAGGTGGAAACGCAGGGCAGGGAGGTGATAAGCAAAGTACAGCTAAATAGTCTGAAGAATGCCTCTCTCCAACGTAACTGCTCCGCCTTACAAGGTCCTTTCCTGGATTCTTTATGCTGTAGGCTCCTCTGAATCATTGCTGTTTGGAGGGATGCACAAGTAAATACTGTGTGGCTTCAAAATGAGTAGTGAGGGTTTTACTTCTGCATTATTCAGCTGCTTACAACCAACTTCACAGAACATCCAAGCTATTCCGCTTTACCCACTTTCCAATCCAACAAATACTACCAAAACTCCAACAAATGTATATTAAAAAAAACCCACTGAATTCATAGAATGGTTTAGGTTGGAAGGGACTTAAAGATCCTCTCGTTCCAACTCCCCTGCCATGGACAGGGACACCTTCCGCTAGACCAGGCTGCTCAAAGCCCCATCCAACCTGGCTTTGAACACTTCCAGGCATGGGGCATCCACAGCTTCTCTGGACAAATGATACAGAGATACTTCAAAAGCCATTTTTACCATATGTACATAATAAAAACGTACGATAAAAAAAAAAAACCCAAATGCAAACATTTTTGAAAGAGAGGTAGCCAAAGACAACAAACAAAATTGTCAAGTTACAGTCACACTGGAATAACAGTCTCTTTGTCTGATTTTGAAGGGAAAATACAGAGTCTGCTGCCTGCAGGATCTCTCCATTCTCGCACTGTGTTGGTCTTAGTAAATGCCATTTATTTCAAAGGACAGTGGGAAAAGAAATTTCTGGAGAAAAATACTTCTGAGATGCCCTTCAGACTAAGCAAGGTAAATTCCTTGTCTATATGCCTGTTGTCCTATGGCAATATGTCTATTACTGAGGAGAAAATATTTCACCTGTATTTCATATGCCATTTCAACACTAGCTAGAGCTGAGAAAGTGGTACAAACTCAGCAAGAACAGCAACTGTGAAAATAAGTCAGCATTGTCTTATCCATGCATATTCATGAAAACTGGATTTTTAATTTATAACTCCATAGTATCAAAATACCTGAAAACTGTTAAGATAAAAAAAAGTAAGCTAAGCAGATTAAGTAAAGTAGCTTAAGGATAAGAGGAAATTTCTCTAAGTACCATTTTCAAATGGGACCAGGTTGCTTTTGAGAGCAATGTTTACACATCTAGGGCTCTTTTCTGCTCTTGGGACCCTGAGTTCATGGGATCTGATCCAGCTGTTCTTCCCACACATACCCTGGGTGTTGCATCAAACCTCACCAGGGAATTTTCACGGGGTTTGTCACTTTAGCTGAGTATGTGAGGATGATCTATTCAGATGATCTATTCATTGAGCTAACAGTATTTAAACGATCATGCACTGACAATTCCCATTAGCTGACTGCACGCATATTTTTGGACAGTGTCAAAAGCAAGCAAAATTACTTGTCAATGGAAGCAAACATTTTGTTTGACATAGATTAAGGGTGCAAATACCTTTTGTATGCCAGGCAATGTGAAGCAATCAATGTGACTGTGTACCCAAAACCTACTATGCTACATGTGCAGTTTTAGTATCAGTCACTGCAGCTGGTTTTGGTGTGTGACCTCAGCCAGCCATCAGGTGCCCACCAAGACTCCCTATCACTGCCCCTTCTCAACAGGACAGGAGGAGAAAAACAGGATGAAAAAGTCATGGGTCAGGAAAAGGACAGGGTAGTCATTTACCAATTGCCATCATGGGCAGAACAAGCTCAACTTCGAGAAAATAATTTAACTTATTGCCAATTAGTCTGAGTAGGTTAGTGAAAAATAAAACCAAATATAAAGTGCCTTCCCCCCACCCCTCCCTTCCTCCCAGGCTCAGCTTCACTTGTGACTCACCCACCTGTGCCCCAAAGCCATGTAGGGGGACTGGGGATGGGGCTTGTAGTCAGCTCATCACATTGTCTCTCCCAATCCCTCCTCCTCACATGTTTCCCCTGTTCAAGTGTGGGGTCCTATCCATGGGATACAGTCCTTCACATCCAATGTGGGTTCTTCCCACGGTCTGCAGTTTTTCAAGAACTGCTCCAGTGTGGGTCCACTGCAGGGTCACAGATGGTGCCAGAAAACCTGCTCCTGAGAGAGCTGCTCTCCACAGCATCACAGGCCCTGCCAGGAGCCTGCTCCAGCATGGGTTCTCCATGGGTTGCAGCTTCCCTCAGGGCACATCCACATGTTCCAGCATGAGGTCCTCCAAGGGCTTCAGGGTGGATATTTGCAGCACCACAGTCTCCATCATAGGCTGCAGGGGAATCTCAGCTCCAGGGCCTGGAGCACCTTCTCCCCCTCCTTCCTCACTGATCTAGGTGTCTTCAGGACAGTTTTGCCCACATCATCTCACTTGGCTCTCCCAGCTGCTTTTGTGCAGCAGTTTTTACCCTTTCTTAAATAGGTAATCACAGAGGCACTGCCAGTGTCACTGACTGGCTCAGATTTGGACAGCAGCGGGTCCATCTTGGAGCCAGCTGAAACTGGCTCTGCCTGACACAGAGGCACCTTCGGATGTCTCCTCACAGAACTCATCCCTGCAGCTTCCCCACTGCCATGCAAACCCAATGCACTGGTACCAGAGAGGGTTTAATTCGCAGGGTGAATAGCAAGGCTTGCAAAGAGAGTTACTTGATTATCAAAGCTAACTCCTTTATTTTAAATTTAGAAATACATTACATGGGATTCAGTTAGCAGGTATTTAACTTGTGTGTTTATGCTAATTTTCTATAAAGATCTCAAAGACTTTGAAAAGGGGGTGTATGTGATACTGTCTAAAAGAAAGGGTCCTGGGTATCCAAATGCTGCTGAATCTTGTACTTGTTTTCAGTTCAATGAAGCAAGTAAATTTTATCATCCTTTTAATGTATAAGGTAATTTTTTATGTCTGAATTTTTTTCCAGACCAAGACTAAACCAGTGCAGATGATGTTTCTGAAAGATAAATTTTTCATACTCCATGAAAAAACCATGAAATTCAGAATCATTGAGCTGCCATATGTGGAAAATGAACTCAGCATGTTTGTTCTCCTACCCGATGACATCAGTGATAACACTACTGGCCTGGAGCTGGTAAAGCTGACCTACTGTTGCATCACATACACTATGAAACAGTAACAGAAACAGATGGAAAGAGTGAGGAAGAACAAGCTCCAAAATCACAGTAAAATAGCTCAGATGTGCTCATACTTAGTTTCAGAAACTGTAACACCATGATTTTTCAGCTTAGGATTCAGGGCACGTTGATAACATTGCAAACATTGTACATCTAAAACCTATGTCCACACAACTGTCTTAGCCTATTTCGTGTCCTCTTTCCTATTGCCAGTATAGCATACGGAAAGCAAGGATCACATCTGAATCACCATGCCCTAGAGTTATCTTCATCTGAGGGCTGTATTAATTCGTTTTTATGTCATTTGCAGTCTGGATTTGCAGCTGATAGTTTGTGGTGAGGTTTCCCAAACTAAGTGCTGACTACCCTGACCCAGAAGGTGTCAAGAGCCACTCATGCCCATGCCAGGATCAGTTACAGATTCTAAACAGAGCAGGGCAAATATTTTTATTTGTACCTCAGTTCCCATGCATCCCATTTATTTATCACTACTAACAGAAGAATTATCCATATACACACACATCAAGCACCTACTATTATTGTTATAAGTCATACATTGCAAAAAAAGCAATGTTCTTCACACCACAGAAAAAAAAATAAACTACTCTGAGAGTTCAGGCCTACACCTCCCCACCTTTAAAAAAATAAATAGCAGTAGAAGTCACTCAGAACTTTGTAGGATCAAGCCCTGAAAATATGATGCACGTTCCATCTGTAGACACTGCTGGTAGTTGGGTCTCATTTTACATGTTCGTGATGAGCATTAAGACACTGGTCTGTGCATGTCCTGGAATCCTTTGCATTCCAGTTGTTTTCTCTCTCAACTCTTTCCAGGTGGAAAGAGAGCTGACATACGAGAAGCTGTCTGAATGGACCAAACCAGACAATATGATGAAAGCTGAAGTCGATCTGTACCTGCCCAAGGTGAAGCTGGAAGAGAATTATGACCTTAAATCCCCTCTGAGCAGCATGGGGATACGAAATGCTTTTGACCCAGCTCAGGCTGATTTCACAGGGATGTCAGTGAAGAAGGATCTTTTCATCTCAGAAGTTATTCACAAAGCTTTTGTGGAGGTCAATGAAGAGGGTACTGAGGCAGCAGCTGCCACAGCTGTCTTGATGATGAGGTCAAGAGTCCCAAGAATGACTTTCAAAGCTGACCACCCTTTCATCTTCTTCATCAGACACAACAAATCACAAACCATCCTCTTCTTTGGCAGACTTTGCTCACCCTAGTCAGTGAGTCCTTGCCCTGCAGAGCAGGAGACGCTTGCTTGCTAGCACAGAGGCAAACCCCAAACCTGGAGCTCTCTGCAACTCGAGGAGTGGGACTTGGAACTCCTTCTTCATCAGACCACATACCCTGGTGCCTGAGGCACAGCTCCTCCAATGCCTCCTTCCTACCCTGATGGGACAACCATGGTAGTGCCACGAGGAGTGTGTGATGCCTTGAACCCACAGAGCAATCTTGGCTGTCATTCGGATCAGGCCATCACGGGTAGCTCGGTCCTTATCACTATAAGCTATGGCATTTCTATCTCTCCCACTCAGCACTGTGCACAAATACATTTTGCCAGAGTCTTTCTCCTCACCCTCATGATGAGAGCTGCTTATCCTGATGTGGTCCTAGCATGCACCCTCAGCCTTCAGCAATTAGACCCTGCTACTGCTTTTTAGCCCTAGATTAAGCTCTTGAGTTACTACTGGAGGCAGATTCTTCCAGCCTTCACCCTGAGGCCGTCCCCTTGCTTTCCTTCCACATCCCAGCTTCATGTCTTCATCAGCTCCCAAATACCCTCATGTTGCTCAACATATTCCTTTTAATAAAATTAAAAAAACAAAAATGCACCTCTCTATGGGCTATTTGCTTCACCCAGACCCTCAAGAATGCGAAGAAGGGTTAAGCTGTACGGTATCTGGCTATAGCAACAGCTCAATGCTGCTCAAAGCAATCCTACCTTCAGAAATAAGTAACAGTAATTAATAACCCCGCACGGACCGGGGGTGTTTTCTGTCAGCTCTGCCACGAGAGGGAGGCAGAGGTGGAAAAACACGGGCCGTGTCCGGCGGAGCGGCAAGGGGAGGAGAGCGGCAGCTGCCGGGACTCACTGAGGCCGGGGGGCCGCCATTTTAGCGGCAGGGGCTGCGGCGCCTCCCCGTTCCCGGCGGCCAAGGGTGAAGCGCCTCAGCCTCTGACTAGATCCTGGGAGTGGCTGGGTTCCCGTTCTTTCCCGCTGCTTGGCTCTGCTTCCGGCAACAGGGAGCGCTGCGGCCGGCGGGGTGAGTGTGGTGCCCGCGTTGCTGCTGCTGCGTTGTCCTGCAGGTTTTCTACGGGAAGCCAGTGCCTGTGTTTTTTGGGGGTTTTCTTGTTTTGCGGTTTTTTTAAGAAGTAGATCTGCATGGTGTTGCTTTTTTTGTGTTTCGTCTTTTCTTTTTTTTCTTCCCTCTTTCGTGACATTCCCTAAACGCCGCCGCTTGTAGCCAGCTGAAGCCGCGGCGGTGCGCCGGGAGCACCACAGGGATGCGGAGTTGGGATGCCTGCCATGGGGCCAAGCCCGGGGCGGGGGCGGAGAAGAAACTCTTCGCTCCAGGGCGGGACAAACCTTTGGCTTCTTGTACTTCAGCTTGCTGGGACAGTGTCAGGCTCCTCCCTGCCCCTCCCCGCCCTTGCGGAGGTAAAGGGGCCAGAGGCGGGCAGTAGTAGGGCCGTGTCCCAGGGTCTGACGCTGCAGAGCTGCGATGCTAAGGGTCATCGCCAGGAGCTGTCTGCGGCCTCGCCCTGCAGGTGTTTTAATACCGCCCCCAACTCTCCAAATCCTAAATGAAGCATTTTCCTTCAAGGAAGCCTGCTTTGGTTCAGCGGACGGGAAAAGGGGTGTCCGTGCCACAGACAGCTTTCTTTGTGGAGATGGACACGGCCTGGTGGTCATTGCCCTGAGTTCACTCTGGGGCTGTGTTTGGAAAAGTTGAGACTCCTCTGATGCAGCTGACACAACGTCGGGAAGTGTCCTTGTTTGCTGGATCCACGTCATAGTTTTGGTGGGAAGCGTCTCTTGGGCCTCAGGCTGGAGGAGAGCTGCACCCTGCTCTGGTTTCCCCATGGCGAGGCCCTGCAGTGGTTGTCTGCTGATTGATCTGCATACTGCGTTTTGGTCCATAAAGACTGTCCTGAGGCGTAGGTGTCGACTGCTGAGAATATACGCAGCAAATTCAGTATGGTAGGAGCACACAGTGTCCAGGCATGCCAAAACCTCTGCACGAGTGTCTCACTGCTGACTTGCAGAGCATGGGGAGAGCAGACTGAGGAGGGAGCTGCTATCAGCAAATGCTCTGACCACTGAGGGCTTTGCAGCAGTTTGCATTTGACCGACAAATAAGTACTTGTATCATGAGGTTTTTGGTTCCCTGAAGTGTGGTCATTGTGTATTGTCTCCAAAACTGTGGATTCCAAATTGTGTATTGTCTCTGATGAGAAGGGTGTCTGTAGTTATGTTGCTCCTCCTGAGCTGCAGAGAAAGCATAGTTGGCTATGCAGATATAACTTCTAGCCTTGTGTCCCACCTGTTGAATACTATTTATGATTTGCTTGAGTGCCCCTGATTTTCAGGCAGGCAAATAGTGTCAGTTGCATCCTTTTGTCTGTAAATTCTTGCCTGTAGAGCCTGTGGAAGCTCTACAGACGCTTTCTAGGAAATAACTGCCTGCTCATGTCACTATTCCTGTGTGGGTTGACCTGGAGGTCAAAAAAACCTTATTGCTAGCAATCTGCAGGTATTGGGACAGTAGGAAAATTCTGGTCTTCACTGTAACCAAAGTGAACGCTCTGGGTCTCCTCTTTATCCTGTGCAGCACATAAGTTACTCATTCAGACACAATTGGAGGATTTTTTTCCATCTGAGCTTGCTTTTTTTTGTTTATATTTTTTTTTTAGTTATGGGAGAAGAGAAATAGGAGAAAATTGCTACTGTTTATAGTAAAGCTGCTAGCAAGAAATTTTCTTGGGTGGAAAAGCATGCATGTGGAAGCTTGCTCTTTTCAAGTCTAAGATAATGAATCAGTAGTATGAATTAGGTGTGGTTTTGTATTTGGTAGCAACATATCAACACTAGGCCCTGCCTAAAGGGAAGAACAAAGCACAGTAAAAACTATCAGTAGGTATCTTACGATGACTTACGATCCTTATCTCTGGTTAACTCAGTGTTCTAGTCCTTATTGCTCATTTAATAGGTGTGGTGTTTAATTCAGATTCACTACTTATAGCAGACATATATAGAGTATGACAGGCACTGAGTTTATGATTATGTGCATTGACGCGTTGCAGGCAATAAAAAGGAACTAAAATGAACTTTGATCCTTTTTCTTTGTAATACAGCAGGAAATTGCAGTCACCTGTCATGCTGGCAACATAAATTTTTTTCTTTCCTTCTTTTATCTTGTAGGACAAGTCATTCTGCTGACTTCTCCCAGCCTGGCTGGAAGGTTTA
>VWZT01013078.1:940-26297 GCA_013397055.1 Pachycephala philippinensis
ATTCCCCTCACCCTTCCCGCCGGGGAAACTAACCCCTGGCCACCCTATTTTCCTGACCCCCTCTTTCCCTCTCCTGTTTTCCTCTGTTGTTCTCGGATACCTAGTCCCGGCGGCTCAGAAAAATCGGACAGAGAGACTTTTGTTAAAGAGACTTTTGTTAAGACTTTTTCATTTAAGGCAAAGTCTTGCCAGTCCAGGGCACTCGACTACGACCATGAAGACGAGATCCCTGGACGCGATAGTAGGAAAAACCTACTGCCTTTTGTTTTGTATTAATGTTAAGTTCATTTCAACTTCTTTATTTAAAAGGGAAAGGGGAGGTGTGGAGGGCGGTCCTGAGGGTGGCAGGGAAGAGGAGGAATCACCTTACGAGGTGATGGACATGTGAGTTGGCCCCGCCCCCTTTGATGATGACTCCGCCCATGAGGAGGTACACCACGCCCCCTGGGAGGCTCCACCCCTGTATAAGGCCACGCCCCCCAGAAGAGGAATTAGAGCTTTAGGCCACGCCCCTCACCAACACCCCAAGCCACGCCCCTCTTTCCAGATTGTTCTGTTTGCCTTTGTTACCCATTGGTTCCCCAGTATGGGGTGATTTGTCTGTGTTCCCTGATTGGTTAATGTATGTGTCGGTTGTCTGGTGCTTATTCTGGAATGGCTATCCGGCCTGAAAAATTTTGTACCCGCCCCCTCATTTAAGGAGCTTCCCAGAGCAGTTCTGGGGGCTTCTGCTCAGGCTCTTGTTGGGGCAACAGCTCCGTGTTATTAAAGCCTGTTCAGTTGTCACCCACTCTCAGCCTCTCGTGTCCTCCATCCCGCCACGGTCGTCTCAAAGGATCGTTTGGTGCTCGTATACAGAGATCTCCCTCAGAAAGGACTTTGTCCGGGTTGCTACGCTATCCAGGGCTGACCACTCCGATAGCGGCCCGCGACATTCCACTCAGTAAAAAACGCTTTTCACAAATTGTCTTTAAATAGCTCCAGTTATAACAACAGCACCCACACATCTTCATGCTCACCTTTACAGGAATGGAAGTATACATTTATAACAGAAGAATAGTGGAGATGTATGTCAAATCATGCCGACTCGACCCTTCCTGCAGCCCTTCCAAGGAATGACCAACAGGCTAAGAACAGCAACTCTTGTCACACACACAGAGGTCCCTCAAACACAAAGCCAGACACTGCATTATGGGATGTGGGTACACACTTCCTTCTCCTCCACCTCCAACACCCAGTGACAGCACTTCCAGGACAGATTCATACAAAACCTGGCCCTTTTCACCTCAGTATACAGAACTGGAAATTCAATTTCCTCAGTTTGAAGGCTTCAGGCAGACCCTCGTGGGTTAGTCAAGGGAATTAAGTGGCACATATGGTTAAGAAGGGATATTCCCACCACTGGCACCTGCAGCCAAACTCACCCTGTAGGGCACTGCTGGATCCCCACATATTGTTGGAAAAAAACAGTGCAGCACCAGTTCAGAATGAAGCCAAAATAGATTTGTGTGTTTGTGTGCACATGCCTAAACACAGACAGAAAAGCAAACATAATGATCAAGCACATGAACTTGGAATATAGTTTTTAAATGCTCAAGAAGAATTGTAGAATGTCCTGGTTAAATACCATTTTTGTTCAATGAAATATTTTGTTGCCATCAGATTTTGAATAAGCAGAAATTTATTTATGGCTTTTTTTCTTTTCTCCACAGTTAAGAAATTCATAGGCAAATATTCCCATTTTCAAAACTATGGACTTTTTTTATTTGAAATTGTTATTCTTGGTGAATAATACAAAAGTATATTCATATTTTAATAATCATTTTTAACCACACTTTAAAATGCTTGAAATGAAGACTGATCGTTCATGAACTGGATACCAATATAAAAAATTTATTTCAGTTTTTTAAATAGGCTTTTTTTCTAGGATCAGTTCTTTGGTCAAGTGACAAGGGAACGTTTAGAATGGCCTAAGACATTGTGATCCACTGGGGCTTTGACTTGGAGGTGTTGAGTAAACTACTACAAGCCCCCAGTCACTCTGAGCCTCAGTTTCCCTCATTGTAAAAGGCTACAACGACTCTGTCTTTAAAAAGCACTCTGAGGTCTGCAGATGAAGCAAACCATACGATAATTGCCATCAATCAGAGCAGCATCCAAGCAATCAACAGCGAAATGTGGCTCATCTCCCAGATTAGTATCTGGATAAACAAAGATAGAAACAAATAATCAGACAGGAGAAACCTGTTTTCATAGGAATCACATGTAATAATAAGGATATTTGTTATACTTCTGGGAGGATAAAAGGAAATAAAGATGAGTGGACACACATCTAGCTTCTCTTATAGAGTTGTATCTTGTTTGTAAAATCAACTGGCCTCTATTCCTCCTAGTCAGAGGAATCTTTGATAATTCACATGTGAAATTAAAGGCATCTTATTTATTCAGTTATTTATTATTCTCTGTAAAATGAGTTAGGAATTTGTCCCTGTGAATAATGTTAGCCATAATAGTTAATTTACTCCTATTCATTGGCAGTAATAAAAATGTACAAGGGGATGCAGAAACATTATTATTTCTTGCTTGAAGTGCAATTTCACGTGGTGAGAAAAACATGCTAATATGCTGCAAAGTGCTACAGGAATTTAGTTCTCAAAGGAATGGTGGTATTAAATGTATTCTGACAAGAAGGGGCTTTGGAAGGGAAACATTTATCTTCATAAAGTCATTAAATTTACTGAGCAGCACTGCATTCTTACTGCAATCTGCTCACTCCATTAAAGGCAAAGCTGTGGAACAGTCTCTTCTGTATTAGGAACATTCAGGAAATATCTACATTTTTTTTAAATTTTAATAATGGGGGGAAAGAAGACTCAAGGAGGATGAAATAATATGTCCTTCTTTAAAGAAACCTTCCGCATTAAAAAAAAAACAACAAACCAAACCAAACAAAAAAAACCCAAATACCAAAAACTACAAACCCATGAAAAGCCTCAGAAATTGCCACTCTAAAATAATAAGTTTCATTGCCTACCTCTAGAAAGAAACATATTATAGGGGAACTCTGAAAGAGAAGACTTTAAAACACTGCAATGAGGGCTGATGGCTTTCAAGGCATTGGCAGCACATAACTGGCATGTGAGGGATGCTCAAAATAAAGGGATGGGAAGAGCAGCTTTGCACATTCATATTTGGTCTGTAACTACCTGCTCATGTCCAAGCTTATGGCAGTGAAATGGAATTGGACTCCTGAAAACTGGAGATGCTCTTCTCAGTGACATTTCCCATGCAGTTGGTTGTTTTATTTCTCTTTGTCCTTGATAGATAGATGTATTTTAGGTAAAAAGATAAAATCTCTGTGCGTATTACAGTGCTTCAGTAACATTTTGGGTGAAGCACAAAGTTCAGACAACCCAATCCAAAAGCTTGGGTCAAAGTCACACCACAACAATCTGCACGATTGAATAAGCAAGTCCTTCCTCCAGAGGAAGCAAAACTTCCTCTGGACAGGAGAAACCTAAAAAGGGTGGTTTTAGAGAGACCTTAGCACACTAACTCCAAAATGAACATAGTCCTGAAATTAGTCATGCCTCAGATGTGGAAATTGTTGCATGAAAGGCACCAGAACCAGGACACACATGTTATTCTAGTTCCCTCATAACCTCATAAATGACCTCCAATGCACCCACTGGAGAAGAAAACTACCTGTGCATGTTCTGACTATAGCAAACATCAGGAACAGAAAGATAATCAAATACCAGTCAAATATGACAATAATTCTGTTAAACCATGTTTCTGAATAACAGCCAGAGCCATCAACATCATTACTGCAGGCTTCATATATCAATATCACAGAGTGCCAAAGCTCTCCGGGAATTCATTCAGAAACAAAGCAGCACAAAACCATGACATAAACACCACAAACCTACCTGCCTTCCTAACCACAAAATGACATGGCACAGAGAAACACCTCCACAAGAACGAATGCACAAGCATCAGAACAAGAACCTCATGCTCAGTATGATTGAACCTAACTAAAACCAAGGAAGACTAATATCCTTAAGCCCTTATTCACTACATTGGGGATTATCATATCTCCCTTAACTGATTTTGTTATTATCACACCCACAGATTCTCTCAAAAACTCAGAAATGTTTTTGCCGTGCTTGTGAAAGCAAACCAAGGTGTTGATAGAACCAGTCGATTCCATTTTCACAGAGATTGAATGCAAAAGGTTTCAAGTGGTGCAAGCAAACTTTTCCTCAACTTTTCCTTTGTGAGCAGACACTCATGATCAGGGCCCAGAGGTCTACGTAGTAACTTATTTCTGAATCTAGTAGGTTTGAAGAATGGCTTTCTAATGGCTTTACACCACAGTTCTGCAGATTAGTGTTCTCCCACACTTAACAACATCTGGGTTAAAGGTCTGAACCTCCTGGCTTTGTCCTGTCTCTAAATGTGCCAGATAAATACAGTGGGCAGAAGTCAGAGAGCCTGCAGAATAATTGTACAACCATACCAATTTCTAATATACTTGCAGCCAGTTGCAACTTCGCTGTAACACAGAAAGGGGAAAAAAAACTACATCAGGAAACCACAGACTTCCCTAATGGGTTACAGTGCATAATTGAGTATAAAGAACAGTTATTGCCTGAACTACAGTTGAACTGAGATTTCCAGCTTCCCTAGCAAATGTTCTGCTACTGCTGCTAAGCTATAGCAATAATTTCTAATTGTGTGGGTTTTAAGTGAAAAGAGCAAGAAATGCTGTTCGATTGGTTACCGTAAACTATTCCTGCCAACAGTACCAGGTCATTGGAACAAGCCCTGGAAATCAGAGGTCTTTTACCTAAACAACAGTAGCAGAAGCTGGAAACTAATGAAGCAGTGCTGCAGTAGCATCACACCCATTACATGATTAGAGGGACGGCATTGGACACCATGAGATTGTCACACACCTTGCTAATGAACCATGTTTTACACACATTTAATTAATTAATTATGGCTGAAGTCATTCACTGCTAGCCAGCAACTGCTTTATTATACACAAACCTGACCACCTTACCGGAGTGCTAATGAGCTATTAAGTGGGACTGCACGTTACCAGCAATTTTGTGGGAAATCAAGTAATAAGAGATCAAATATCAAATAAAAGAGCTTTTAATCCAAGTGAGATAATTAATTGCACCTCCTGTCTCACAGCTTTCCTAGTACTTTACAAGAAAAAAGAGCTTTCTCATCAAGTTAATTTGATCCTATTGCCAAAAACTTTTTTTGAATTTTGAGTGCCATTTAGCAAGTATGACAGGAATTATTATTATTTACATAGCAGTTTCTCATTGGAATTCCAATATACTCCACAGACATCACTCCAACACACAGGGAAAGAAGGTCAGCAAACCCCAAGAACTGAACAGGTGGGTGAGGAAGCCAAGAGGGGAAAGTTACAGTTTCTGCATGGGAGCTAATAATGCTTCACTCCTTTCCCAGCTCTCATTCATTTCTCAGCCATCCATCTGCTTCTCAAAGCCAGGGAGAATATAAAGGTGCAGAGAACTTGCAGTGCAGTCTGCCAGAGGCCAGGAAGAGCTGCAGTCCTTGCAAGGCAGGCAGCTCCCAAGGGCAAGGCAGGGGAGCCTTCATAACCTAAAAAAAACTACACCCAAAAACCTAATAAATCCATGATAACTTAAATAATCAATATTTAAAAAACTACAAGTAATAATATAATACTAAATAATACTAAAACAAAACATTTAAAATCCCTGTCACATAATCCAACTATCAACCAAACAATAATAGCAAGTCCTAACAATATCAATCTCTAAACACAAATCTTAATAAACTTAAACCAAAAATACCTGTACACAAACAATATCTATATACAACAAACCCAATTTTTTTGAGGTCAGAGCCTCCCCCAGCAGTGGGGCTTGGGGGAGAACAGGCTGCAGCCACCTCTGAGTCCCCTGCACCTGCACTGCTCTGCACCCTCAGCTCCTGCTGCCCCTGCACATTCCAGCCTGCAACAAGAAGGAATTTAAGAACACATTTCCTTATGCACCAGTTGGATTTAAACAAACAAACAAAAAAAGCCACTAGCAACACCTCCCAAACTTATTTTGGGTGCTCCCAGTTTAAAAAAGAATAAATTCTGCTCTGACTTCATTTTTCCCTTTATCATGAGCGTCGTAAGACAGTATGGAAGATGATCAGGGTATTTGAGGAGGTTTAAAGCAAGCTGGTTTTTTGGAGTCAGGGAAATCAATAGCCAAGAAGGCCCCAGCTCAATTTTGGAGCCTAAATAGCATTCTCCTTGGGCTTGTATGTGCAAATGTGTTATAAATTCCTGGGGCCTCAACAGAGCTTTTTTCCTGCAGTTTCAGTCAAACATAGGCTGGCCATGACTTCCATAATATCCATAAACTGTCAAAAGCAATGTGATGAAAGCATACTTTGCTTCTCCCTGGGTTCAAAATTAAATGTTCACTATGCTTAAAAGTCTTATTATGTTTTAGTCCACTGGCTCATACCATCATCTCTGTTATCCACTTCCTTTCTACATGGGTTTTTTTTCCGCTTAAACCTTCTAGTCTTTCAGCATCCTACACCCCATGATTAGTTAACTCCTGTTGAATTTTATAATTTGTACTGTCCCTAATTGGTTTGTCACATTCCTATTTCCTTCTCAACCCCTTTCCATTTTCCTGCATTCTAGCTTCCTCATACTTATTTTCCTCCTACACAAACTATGATATTTATTGATGCTGAATTCAGCCCGCAGGCCAAAAATAATAGTCAGTCCAAAACCAAGTGGCCACAGTTCTTCAGTTTTTCACATATTAATTTCAGAAAAGAGATTAGATTTGGCTAAATTCCCTCTTCTATATTTCTAGCTACTGAAGAAGCTGCACATACAATAAATATTTAATAGGAAATCCCCTCCAGCTGAATTCAGGCCCCACAGCATCTCATTACCATGTCTTGGAATAGCATCCTCATTGTCACTTGCTTAATTATGCTAAGAAAGAGTTGAATTGTATGGCTGTTGGGATCAGAAAGTGATTAAATTCACTTGGCAAGACTTTGGGTATCTCATTATGGTCCTCATTTAGCACTTCTAATTGAGTCCATTTTTAATTTTTTTTTTTTAGTTTTCTAGAATCACAATTTGGAAAAAAATATTCCGAACAACAGCAAATATTTCCTTAACTTCTCCTTATTTAATACAAATTCCTGCCATGAAGAAGAATCATGTGAAGATTAAAAGCAATTTGATGGCCTACTGCACCACTAATCCTTTTGAAAGACCCTTACCCTTACAGAAATGGGGACTCAAACTCCCTAGAGTAGACACCTACTTTCAGATGGAGTTCTCTTTCCTACATATTAACACTTGCTGAGGATCTTGCCCTCTATAAATGATCACAAATGACAGCTTGCTCCCAAGCAATCCCCCTGACCTTTACTCTCCAGCAGTTTTTTGAGACCTTGTCTCCCTATTTCAGGTGGGAGCATCAGCACTCTGAAGGTGAAGATGAGGATGCTGCTGGGAAGGAGATGATTTCTGTATGAGAGTTGCTACCTAGCTTGCAGGAAATTCAATTCTCTGAAGTAAACCAGCAGAAGCATTAGATATCATTTCAATCACAATTAACGTGTCAAAAGGCAACTCAAGTGATGCACAAGTGCCAGATATCTGCACAGGGGGTTAATTTCATCCTAAGAAGTCAGATGACAAGAGAGTGCTCTATTAAAATCAACACACATACAGATTACCAGCAGAGATACAGTTCTCACATTGGTATTGGGAAAGCCTCTTAATAGCATCATAAAACAAATTCTCATTGCAATAGTTATATACAGCCAGAAATAGGTTGTTCACAGACTCTAATTTGTATGAAACTTTCCAAAAACAGCATCAGGAAAGCACACCTTTGCAGGTAATGTCTGTGCTGAGTATCTGAGTGCAGAAACACTGATGAAAATCTCTCCCTCACAGTGAGATATAAATACCATACCTATAACCTCTGAAATTAACCATAATCAAACAATAAAAGACTTTAAAAGTCAAGAATTAGGACTGGGTATCTTAGGACTTAAAGAAGACAAAGGAAATATTTCCTACAAACATCCTCACCAGTCTTTACAACCAACAGCCACTGATGTTGAACTGTGGTTGCTAAACTTCGTTTTGCAGAGATGTAGGCAAACAAAGGAAAGTGCTTTAAGAAACCCTGAGCAATTCTTCTGCAAGAATAACAAAATAAGTGATACAAATGAAACATATCGTCATCCAATAAGGCTTACACATACCATTTCTATTTTGTAGATGCAAAAAACAGAGAGGGGAGAAGTTTATGTGACTTTGCTGAAGCTTACACAAACAGCCTAATATGACCCTAGAAACAGGCCTTTAATGGAGCCCTTGTCCATGCAGAGCCCTGCTGGAAGGCACGAGCTCTGCCTCAGTGTAGTGCCATTGCTTTCAGTCTGCTCCAAAACCTGCTGTGCTAAAATGGCCAACTCCCCACTCCCAAGCCTCAACCAGAGAATTACACAGAGAAGGCTACTTAATTTTCCAAAATCTAGTAATTTCTTTCTTCCTTATCCCTGTAGAAAGATTTCTTTTTTGCAGAATCTCCCAAGCACATGGTCCCCTTTTCAACAAACCAAGAAATTTTACAGTTTCCTTCTTTGCGGGTGTGAACTTACCCCAAGAGGGTCAATGTCTGTCCAGCATAGCTGGGGATTTGACCCTTTACTTCGAGCACAAATGCCACGGAAAAGTTTCTCTTCTACAGTACCGTAACAATGTCCTAAAGACATTCTTAGCTACTGCAAAGCCTGGATTTTGGTAGTCTTACCTAGTTTTGTGAACTATGAAATATTTACAGGCATAAACATCTCTTCTACCCAGTCTTTAAAGTCTATTCAGAGAAACAAAGGAAGAAAAAGAAATGGCAGAGGAAAACTCAAAGCCTCAAGGCCACCATCAGCCCAAGGATTTGTGGTTCTCCTGAGTGCATTTTTTTAGTGTCTCTCTTCAAGCTGGTACAGGAGATTGACTTTTAAGGTTGATGGTATTGATCTAATTCACAGCCCTATACTCATTTATCATGATTCTTTAATCAATAGCCCAGCTACTTAAGATACTGGGAGTTCGGGTCCTTATTTATCTAGATGACATTTTGATAGCACTTATCTCCTCAGGGGCTCTTGTCTTGTAGGTCAGCACTTCATTACACCTCATCTTTCCCCAAGGTGTGTGAGCAGTGGGAAGACATTAATGTCTCTCACCCCAGCCTAGGTTTGGGTGTGGCAAGACCACGTTTTAGACGCCTCAGCAGGTTTTGTCACTGTAAGGACAGATGGATCAGGTGCTGAGCTGGCCAAAGCTGGCATTCTTTTAGCAGAGTCATTCTGATTTTCACCAGTCTGAGCTCTCTGTCTCACAATCCACACAGGTGCCTTTACTTCTACCACAAAAGGAGCTGTTGAAGTTTAACCAAAAGATGCTCCCAAGTACAGCAGGTCTCATTGTTTCATCTCTTCATCTTTTCCTCCCTTAGCATCAGGAGTAAGCTTCAAGAGAGAGCTCACTGTCAGACTCTTCAATGAGAGCTTCAGTTCTCCAGAATGAAGCAGCCTCAAATGTCCCTGCTTTACACAGATCCTCTCCACCATGAAGTTCTATCAAAACACATGCTGGCAATGAGATTATGACAAAACCACACTTGTTTATTTAAGAACAAGTTCCCGGTTCAGTTATTCATTTTTAAAGATCACTGCTACGCTCATGTTTTTTGTTAAGGAGGGAGGATTTTTGCTTTTCTTCCAGGAGAAGGCAAGGTTAGTTGGCTTTCATTGTAAAAGAAATGCACCTGAACTGCAAAAGACAGCTGAACACTTCAGTGAAAGCAAGCTAAGAATAAACAGAAACCTGCTGGTCCTTCGTGCTGAGAAATAAACCCTCTCAAGCTTTGAGTCTTCAAAGAGTTGCATGCTGCAGCCCAGTCCCAGTGTACAGCACTGCATCTTCAGCTGCTGGGAAAGCAGGGAAGCTGCTGAGTTTTACAGCTGAGCATCTGGTCCCTGCAAACAAGGTCTGCATGCCCCTGGCTGAATCGCCTTCAGCTCCTGTAGCATGCAAGGTAAAAAGCACAAGCCTTGAATGTGGCTGTGTCATGAACCCCTTCAAAACTTGCCTGTTTCAAAACTGAATTCAAATGTTTGCACGTGTCAGAGTAACCAGGACACAAATATCCTGCAACTTTTTCCCCAGCTCAGGCCAGCCTCACCAACTGCTACCTAAGCAATTCTCTGACTGATTTCATGCAGACCAATGTCAACACTTCCTGGTCTCCAATCTCTTCCAAGATCAGTTGAGAGCAGAACAGCTTCCCCCAAAAATGGGCTTCACAAACTTCCAAACCATGAAAAAAATTCTGTAAGTTGCAAGGGAAGGTTTCTGGAGAGAAGGCAAGAGCAGAGACAATGAATTTTCTCAGCTCTAAGAAAATTGCCTTCATAACATTTTACCATTGTTTATGAGAAACCATTGCTCTACAAAAGAACCCCAAACTTCCTAAAGCTTCCTTTGATTGGATAAGTGTTAAATAATTATAATTCACAAATGTAAGTGCACACACAAGGACAAAAATGCTGTCAGTGGTGCTGCTGTCATTCTGAGCATTCCTTTGTTTTGGAAGTAATTCCACCTGCTGCCGTGAGGTTCCACAGAAAGCACAGTGTTACTGCAATCCAGAGCTGTGGGATTCCTTCCTCCCCCATTTCTCTCCTGCTACAGACACGTCTTCTGTCCAGAGTGTGGTGACTGTACAGGGAGTGTCTGTGTGGCTGCTGCTGAGTTTTCAGTATGTCACATAATGGCTGTGTGCCACCTCAAGGCTCACTCAGTACCAACTGTCCACACTGCTCCCATGTCACTATGAAGCCTCCCTATCCCATAAACTTCCTTTTTCAGCCTCACTGTTAATTATAATCTCACAGCAATAGAAGGCAGGATTATGTCCACCAAGATCTGTAAAGTTACAGTATGGTCTTGCTGCATCCAATCCACGTGTACCTATGAACTTCAAGTTATTTGCATCTGAAAAATAGATCTGTTGTGTTAGACAGAAGAGCAAATATAGTCACTTCCCACTCACAGAGTGTCCCTAAACTCACCGTAACACTGTGGATGAAATCTAATCCTGTACACAAGGTCTTCACAACCCCTTCCATCGTTTAAATAAGTTTATCTTTGAGGGAAGTGGTCCCTGAACCTTCTGCTGAGCTTCTGTACAGAGAGGTGAATTTCACCAGACTATTTACCCAAAGCTACTGCTTCCCAAATCAGTCTAACAACTATAGCTGCTCCCTGACATGCAGGGAAGTGCTGTCTTTTAGAAGGGCTGCTGCAGCTTGTATCTCAAAGGCAGAATAAGTAATGTGGGGTGACAGATGCTTTCAGAGCTGTTTTTGCATTGTAGAACTTACACAGCACTACATAAATATATCTACTACACATGCAAGAAAGACTTTATTTACACATTTCCTTCTTGTCATATTTAAGTCATACCCGCATACACTCGGTCTGCTATGTTCCAACTTGGCCAAATCCTTGTTCACCAAACTATCTTCCCTCAGCACTGCAACATCCTAGGGGCACACAACTGAGGGAAGAGAGAAAGCCTATTAAGTGATGAGGATGCAGTGTTTATAAAAATAAAAATGTGAGCTGGGTGTTTGGGAAAGAATGAAAAAAATTCAAGAGCTGCATTGAAGTATGCTGAATAAATTTAAAATATTAAATCAGGGCCTTAATTACTATGTCTCTAATCTCATACAGTCACACTTCACTTTGAGGCAATTTGTGATTAAATAATAATACTTTAAGGCAAATAACAACACTTGGCACTTTTATAGTGCCTTTTGCCTAATTAGTTTGGGATTAGTTCCTTCGCATTGGGTATGGGGCTTTGAAGATATAAAGTGCTAAGTATCATTATGACCTGAGGATCTCAAAGCATTTTACCCTACGCATTAATTAAGCCTCAGAGCACTCCTGTGAGGTAGGTAAGTATTATTATATCCTTCTGCATTTGGCAGGCCCAAATGGAGAAAAGCTTGGCCAGTGTTTTCAAACTTGCAGGCACATTCTGGAAGCACTTCTGTGCCCAAGCCCCTTTCCTGGGGTGGGCACTCCCATGGCCCTCGGCCAGAGCAGTGCCCACACGAGTGTCCTCACATCTCACTGCAAGGCTCCCGCAGCAGACAGCTCTGCAGGGATGGCTGGGCATGCCCAGAACTGCTGGGAAATCGCATCACTGCTTAGGAAAAAGCCATTAGAGTCCATTCCCACCTGCAGGAAGCCCAGTGAGAAAGCTATCCCCAATTTCTTGCTCCAAAGAGTGAAACTGAAATATTGCAACAACTCTAACCCAAGGATTTCTGTGGTGGAGTCAGACACAAAATCAGGGCCCCCACTGTAGGTCACACAGCCCTCAGACCCTCTCAAGAAACATGAGTTTCTTTCCTTTTGTTTGATTCCTCCAAACACCAAAACTCAGAGGCAGCCTAGGGATCACAGGCTGTTACCAAAGCAAAAAAAAAGGCAACTTATTTCCTTTTAGTTCATCCATTATGAAAACATAAATCAGCAATAAGAAGCTACAAAATCTTCATTCTATTTATAATTAATATTGTACCTGAAGCAGTCACCTGCAGAAGAAAGAGGTATGAAAGGATTTCAACTTACTTTGATAATTAAGGGTATTTAGTGTCCTTTAAACATAAAGTTTAAAAAAGAGGAAATACACAATCTGCCTGAATGTTCTTAGTTCAACAAAGTCTTTGAGTTGACAGCTAATAATTAATTAACAATGAATGGTGTCTTTCAGGCTGTCACGGTGATTGACACTATCATCTTCTGAAAAGTGAAAGATTTGTTAATGTGGCAGACTACAGTCTGGGAAACATTAAAGCTTCACAATTCCCACTGCTTTCAGCTAAACGCTTGACATGACAGGTTACCAGCTTGAGAAGAGGAGGAGGTGAAGAGAACAGCAGCAACCTCTGCCGGTGGAAGCTCGGCTTCCCCTCCAAGCGTTCATTTCCTTCAGAGAGACAGGAGAAATCAGGGAGAAAATCCAGCCGGCGGCCGGATCAGCAGGCTGGGGAGCAGTGAGTCCCCACCTCGCTGTGCTGGTGCTGCTCTGGTCCCGCTCAGCAGCAGGGCAGGGGCTGGAGGGGCCCTGCAGATTCACTGGAACACTGCTCCAACCACCTTCACTCCACTGGGATTACTCCACCTGGCAGTGTGACTCCGGATTTATCCCTGTATTCACCAAATAAACACCTAACAGCTGCCTACGTTAGTAACTGAGAGCTCATTCTCAATTATATGAATTTGTTGATTTTTTTCTAAATCCTACTTTTACAGACACTGCCAAAAACTATGAAATATGTGTTCTAACTTAAAACAACTGATTAATTGTGCAGCAAAGAAATACTTCATTTTAGTAAACAAGGAGTCCTGCCATGTCTCCTCCTCAGTGTTGCTGTTGGCTACCTTGGATCCAGCTTAGTCATCCACCTTCCTCTGCCACTGACTCTTGGCTCTCCTTAAGCTTAACTTAAGGACAGCTTCTGAACCAATGAGCTACCTGTGGTTATTGTCACCCATCTCCCTGCTCTCACACCTGCAGGTCTGCCTTGACTCTCCTGCTGCAAAGCCCTTGTTCTACAATGCCTTTATCAGCACTCTCCGCTTCCTCCACCTCTATCCCACTTCATGGCTGTCAGCTTTTTCACAATTCAATTGCTTCACACGTCCAGTACACAGAAAAACTTTTGTTTGCTTTCAGCCTCCTCCTCACTGCCTTCCTTTCCATTTATAAGATCTCTCTCCCGCTTTATCACTTAACAAGATCTGATTTTCCAAGCTTCCATCCCAGATCACCTCCATTTACACCACATCAGCTCAGTTCAGAGAAGAAAGCAGTTCCAGTAGAATCATGGAGACCAGAATTACCTGCTCTGTCAGTTTCTCTGGCATGTCTCTAACAAAGTCTGCTTTTCTGATAAAAATAAATCCACCTCCACAATTTATTCTTTATCCATACAGGCTTTTGCCAACTTTCTACCAAGAAAAAGAAAGGACACCAGACTTTTAGATATTTGAATGTCTTACTCTTTCTTCTCCCTTCTCCCTTCTCTTTTCCCATTAGACATAGAAATTACTTTGCTTCTGCAAGCTTTTAGTTCTTCAGGAATTGTTCTCATCCTCATCCCATTTCCTATTTTCCTCTGTATCTCCTTACACTCAGCATTACCATATTCAGTTTGCCCCGCTCAGGAAATGTCCACAGTGACTCTGCTTGCTTCTCCACCTGTTGGTTCATCCCTACTCAGTCTTCTTCTGCTGATTCTGTCTGCATAATGCTGGGGGATTTTACCCTGCTTTTTCATACAGGAACCAGTCAATCCTACTGTCACATCAACATTCTTCTCTCTGGCCTTCCTAATGCAATTGCTCCCCAATACCATTCTCTCCCAAATCTTGTTGCAAATACCTTTTTTTGAGTTCAAGTCTTCCTGGTTTTCCCCTTCCTCCTTCGGCTCTCCCTTCTCTATTATTTAAGAATTGCTCACCTTGAGTTTTAAGGCTGTTCATGATTTACTGACACATCCCATTTCCTCTCATCTGCTCCCAAGATGTCAGTTCTTGCCTCCAATCAGCCCTTGGCACCAAACTTCTCCATTTGTTGCTTTTTAAAATCAGACCTTTTTTTGCTTTCTTTTTTTCCTTCCATGTTGCCCCCTCACACAGGAAACAACCTAAAAATTAATTCATTCTGGTTTTCAAAAATTTTCCTTCCCATTAATGCCTACAAAGAAACTGACAACAATAGATCTATTAGATAATTTTTTGCTCAGATCTCTGTACTTAAAATATTGTTTCCTGATACTGTTTACACTGCTGTCTACCAGGAATGGTCAAAATCCCTAAGTGGATCTTATAATTGCTATAGAAATATAAATACTAAATAACAAAAAGAGCTTGGAACTAGAGTAGGCAAAGTACACACAATTTATACCAGTTGCTCCTTGCAGAGAAAACTCCAGAGAGCACCTGCAAATAAACTAACAACCCCACACGCCCAGCAGGCTTACATGCCAATATTGATGATGGAGATGCCCAAGCTCTACACATTAGTTTACCATCCTCCTTCAGGTGTTATTTTCTTTCTTATTTCAAAGGGAGAAGTGAAGGGGAGAGATGGGGGAGGATGTTACAAGACACCTCCCCAACACACAGCCTCTCTGAGGATGAAACTTGGGGAGCCTTGCATTAAGCATGTTCAAACCACTGTAAGCTAACAGATGCACAAGAGCACAGCAATTCGACTTCTGTGGGACTCCTGCAAGCACAGTCTGCTTAGTAACGGCCTTAATTAACAACTTTGCAAAGGACAATGAGATTATAACAATTATTCACTGCAGGCAGCCTGTTTTTTCCTCCTCCAGTCTCCAGCATTTGCTTTAGCCTGCATTCCAGATAAATATTTTATTCTGTGCAGGCAGAAGGTTCATTATGTAAGTGACAAAGAGAAAGCATCAATTGCCATACACACATATCCTAATGCACCTGGTTAATGTAGTTATAATATGTCACTGCAAAACATCTTGTCAGCATTTTGTAATTAAAAAAGAAAAGCTACTACAATAATAAAGGCAATGTATTTAACAGAGACAAATATCCCATGTAAGATGATCTTTCAGAGCAAAAATAGACATTACCAAAGCAAAGCCTTGATAACCTTGCCCTACATACTCCAGTACCCTCGAATGCTCTTTGGCCCATAAAGAACCCTTTTCCTCTCTACAATAGCACTATTCAGATAAGTAACACTGACCAATCTACAGGGCTGCAACATTTTTCAAAGGACAAAAAGCATTTCTTTCCCATTGAGTCAGCAGGATATTTATTTCCTTATAACAAAGAGTTTTCTGAACTGCTGAGAGATTTGTCAAAACGGAATCTCAAGTGGTACATTAAACAACCAGAGGGGAGAACTTATTATTAGGCATTAAAAGAGAAAGCTGCAAGTTTACAAATAAGAATAGGACTGTGTACTTGACTTTGTAAATTCTCAGTTAATGAGAAATCAAACATGAAAGGCAAACATTTAATCTAGAGTAAATTTAGTCATTTAAATCACAGCCACTCACAATCCTGCTGTCTTACACTTCATAATACACAGTAAAGGGCAACTGGCAGGGCATAAACACGTGCCTGCTCAGAGCTCTGGAATATGCTGCAGTTACTTAAATACCAGTTATCAAACCACCAGAATAGACTTTCTATTAGGAAAATGCCAGCTCCCCGCACTGCAATCCAGCACACCACAAAAGTCAGGGCACAGCGCTGGCAGCAGCGCTTCCTGTGGCAAGGCAGCACCTTTCCTTTTCCAAGGACATGCCTGGCTCACAAGGTGGGGAAGCCTCATTGCCTTCCTCCAGCAGCCCCGGCTGGTGAACTGCAAACGCTTAACCAGCCACACCCACGGGAGTTTAAGACTTACTCCAGAAAGAAGAAAAGGTGGGTTTACCTTTTCACCAGCCAACCACCATATCAAGCCTACACCCCAGATTGCAGCCATGAAAAGGGAAAGGCACGAGTAAATATTGTTTCCTCCATCAGTGTGTGTATCACCTCCTGTATTTTAGCAAGGCACAACATGATACAGGCAAGACTTCACTGTGCACACTGCTCTGTACACTGTTGCCTTCTTGCTGCCACAACTCCAGAGAAACAGAATTAAGATTTGCTCATTCTTGAGCTTTTTCCACTAGCTAAAGCAAGTACCTCCCTGCTCAGCCAGCCCTGTATCCAGGGTCCACTGGGGGGCATTAAGCTTTTCCTGCACATGCTAAAGCCCCCAGGAGTCTGCTCAGGATTGCACCCAGGAGCCGGGAGTCTCCGCGTTCAAGGCTTGCTCTCCACCCATGATCCTGACCTTCCTTACAGACAGCAGAGCACTGGGAAAGGCCTCCTGGGTCACAAGCTTTCAAAATCATAGTACTGGAAGACACCCCAGAAGGCCATTTAGTTCATCTTTCTATTCATGGTGAGATGAACTGTAAATATGGTATTTGCTCTTAAATGTCTCCAGTGATGCAGACATCACAATTTCCCTGAGAGTCTCTCTCCTTTTCACTGTCCTTTCTGTCAGTGAGGGTTTGGTTTTTTTCCTTAATATTTAGCTTGAAGTTTAACTTCAGTTTACAGGTGTTACTTCTTGCCCTCTCTCCAAGGACAAAAGATATTCTTTAAATACATAAATCTTAAAAAATAATAAATCTTTAAAAATACAAGTTTAAGGACAATAGTGCACTTCTTATATAGAGAAAACAGTTTGCATAAGCAAAAACTATAGACCTACCTTCTCTCAAATTTGACCTACGGGTCTCTAACACTAATGAAAGAATTTTTTAGAATTAAAACTCATTCTTGATTTCAAAACAAGCACTATGTGATATGAGAACAGGATAAGGATCTGAGTGCAGAGAGAGGAAATACAAAAGTGATTCAAACTTTGTCCTCATATTTCCAAATGCCTAGAGATGGTAAAGACACATGCATATCTTAGTGATGGAGAGGAAGGTTAGCAATAACCGAACTGTTACCATTATTGATTTGAACAGTTTCTTTTATTCACCTTTAAAAGGGGACTCATCTCACCAATTCAGAGTTTCAGTCTCTGGTTGGGCCATGCCCTGGATTATCACACAGAAACACAATTATCCTGCAGGCAGTCAAATTTAAGCCTTCCTCTCCTTTCCTGTTCATTCTCATGTACACCCATGAGCACACATGGTGTTCCTCTCTAATTTGGTACTCCCCACCATAAGCAGTTCTTCATCCGTTACTGCAATCAAGGCTGGAGGATAAAACAAAGAGAAAAACCAATACTGGAACTCGAGGAGAACAAGTCTGTGCCATGAACATGTATTGAATGACAATACAAGAAGGAGTGTATTGGTATTTATTGCAGTCTGCCCGTGGCCAGAACAGCTGAACAGTCCCTATTATATGTATATTTTAAGTGTTTTATGACTTTAAAAAGGCATTGATCAGAATATATAGGCTATTTCAATCCAGAAAAGATTCATCTAATACAATATTAGGATGTGGCAGTTGGAAACATTTCCCTGCAAGGGACTTCCTCTATCCTAGATGCTTTACTTACTCCAAGAATATTTCCTAAATGGAACGCTTGGGTCTTTTGGGGTTTGTTTTGGTTTTGTTGGGGTTTCTTGCTTTGTTTTGGGTTGGGTTTTTTTGTTGTTGGTTGGGTTGTTTTCTTTTTTTAGGGGGGAGGGGGGATGTTTTGTTTTAAATTTTTTTTTATTCTATCATCTTTCCACAGCAGCAGAAAGTTAATCTTGACTTGACGAATGCAAAAGCTTAGACAAATCACAAACACACTATTCAGCATGTCAGGCTTACAAAGAAAGTTCTGGTTCTATCAGATTTCCACACCACATACAGCTGCAACATTGGCTTATATTACTAATCACTTGCAGTATTTGTGTCTTGGGTTGTAACAGATGGTGTTTGCGAGGCATGCAAAAGCTTCAGATAGCCAAATGGTACAGCAGTTGAGATAAGGAAAAAAATCCTCAAAACAAAATACCCATCCCTACTGCGGAGGCAGGAATGTGAGCAGTGTTTAAATTATTCCTGCTCTCTGCAAGCACAGTGGATTTACAGACTCTTAACCCTAAACAGGACTAGAGTTAATCTTTCATATTTCATTACCCCAGTAAATCCACACAACGCCAGCTCGTAGACGAGATGCACAGCAACACAAGACAAACCACAACACAGGAAAGTTCTGTTCCTGACACTTCCTGGGCCAGGGCTCCACATGACACCAGTACAACTCAGGTGAAGCGCACAGATGTTTTGGTGGCATCTCAGTTCTGATGGCAAAATGCAGTACCCCATATGCTAGGGCACTTCAAAATTCATCAGGGATGCACTGTTAATGCAATCCACTCATCTGCAGAGTGCAGTAATCTGTTCTACAGTGACCCAATAAGCCATAATTCTCAGTGCTGAGCTGTTGGCAGGTAATTTTTAGGGGACTTGTATAAGCCTCCACCTCTGGGGAACTATTTTCAGCCATGAGCTTTTTTGTCTACATGCTGACCTGGCTTAACAGACATGGAATGGATGAAGGACACAAGGCACATCTTCACACCAGCACTTAACTTCCTGACATCTCAGGAGACCTCTTGGCACTTTCTCGTGTTTAACGAAGAAAGAAAGATGCTAAAGCCCAGGGCAGCTGCCAGTCAAGACCACCTAGGCTTGTTTTGAGATGAAAGAATAGAGACAACAGAACTAATTTCTGTCAATGCTTCCCTGGATTCAAGGCCTTTGTAATAGCATTCTCAAATAATACGGTTAAAAAATTATGACTGCCTGTTGCCTGGGGTAAATAATCATTCAACAACATAGTATGAGTATTAGATGAGGGAAAAAACCATATTTCTTAATTAAAAATTGTGGCTGATACCAGACCTTTTTGGATAATAAAGGAGACCTCCCCCAATTTTTATTGTTCACTCTTTATCTTTCTTTTACATTAAAAATATAGGAACAAGACAAAGATTAGTTTTTCTTCATTCAGTAAAAGAGAATGCCTTTAAAAATAATTTGGAAGAAAAGTCCTTTTTTTATAAATAAAACTTTTAGAAGATACTCTGACCACTGCTCAATACCATGATGCACAATTGACTCACATTACATTGAACACAGCTGGGTTCACTTATTTCTTTATTTCTGAGGGGTTTTAGCACTGAAAAACCATGCTGCATTGCTTTTAGAACTCTTCCAACATACAGGCTTCAGAGTCTCTCACCACTGGCTAGTGGGCTTAATTTTATGGTGATATTCATGCTGCCTTTGCTTTTAGAGCTGCCTAGTTTTGTTTAAATGATGATAGTATTTAAGCACAATGCCAGCCTGAACAGCCCTTACTACAGGTTTATATGACCTTGACATGCAGCAGCGCTGACATTTATTATCAGTGACACCTGGATGATACTTTTGATGTCTCACTATCAAATTTGGAACCACTGAAGAGAAAAAGATCTTACTATTACACTTAATTGAAGCAGGACTTGTTCCACAGAGGGATGCCCAAGAACATCACTACAGAATCTTGTTACTGCAGAACTCAAAAGCACAGAAAATTAATATAGTATTAAAATACAGAAAAATGTGCTTGACTGGGACACTTCAGATGATGCAGAGCTGGAAGTGGAACACAACATTCATGAAGGATTTATTTGAGCACCCAAAAGAACACCTGATCTCTGTGGTAGCAAAACTCCAGTCACCTGCCCAGATACTCAGCACTTGCCTTTCTTTCTCTGCATGTCAGGCCCACAAAGCAATCAGTTATTTGATGCTTCTCTGAGTGCTTTCAAAGCATCTGACCCTCAAAGCAACAATGTCTCCTCTCCGAGAGGCCAGAAGAGAGTTGAGATAAAGCTCAGCACTGGGCTGGCTGGTAGATGATGTAGCTCTATTTGCTTCTGCTGTACCACAAAATTATGGAGGAAGTCAATGCAAGCGGACAAAACCAGCTCAACATATACAGCCCACAGAGAGGCTCTCAATAAACCCAGTACCTACTCCTACAACAGCCAGAATACTTCTGTCAGTCATGTCCTCCACTGCTACCATTAGTGACTGAGTGAGCATATAAAATTTGGGTTGAAAATCTCTCTATTGTAGAACTGAATGTGGAAATAACCTTTTGCCATAGAAATACACCAAATATTGGCCTGAGGTTGTTGGCAGATCTGAAGACTTTCCTACACGGCAGAATCTTGCAATAGACATAGACATATCAGCATGTTGGGAGTACCAACCACTAGAGATGCAAAATCACATGCTATGGGAACACAAGCTACATTCTTAGTATTATTAGAAAAAATCCTGGGTAATTTGATCTCTATTAATGGTTAAAGAAGGAAACAGCTTCTCAAAGAGGCAATCAGTCTTGCTAAAGTACATGAGCATAAACTGAGTCAGAGCTTCAGAAACTTACTTTACATTTTATGTAAAAATAGAAAAAGTAATATATGCAGTAGAGCCATTAAAATGCATGTGCATTTGTGTGCAAGTCCTCTTTCTTCTCTTCCTTTCCTCCCCAGCTTGATAACTATATTGTTGATAGGAATAAAATATCAGCCTTTACTTGTACACATACCCGAGATCTTGTAAGTCATTACAACGTGTTTTTGAGATTTGCCACTTCACTGCTCTATAAAAAGCTTCCTGAAAAAGTATTAACAGATGGCCTCTTACTCTCTGAGACTGTTCACAATACACCAGATGGCAACCTGAAAGAGAAAATCCAACTTACATTTTCAAAACTGAAAGAAATGTGACAATATCCTCACAATAAATATACAGCATGAAGGTAGCAATAAATGATCTGTTTGAAGCAAACTGGCTTTCTTTATTTAAGCAGTGAATCCAGCCCTCACTTTAAAACATATTGCAGAATGCTTCATATCCAATGCTGGAAGTAATTTCTGATGCAAGCAGAAAGTTTGCTTTAAATGAGCAACAGATTTATGAGAGGCAAGGTTATTTGAAAGAGTGAAAAAATGGCCCAATAGCCTTGGGCATTAAGAGTTTCTGTACTGGATCCCTGGTATCTGGTTTGTGTCCGAGAACTAGTCTGTAAATTGCAGCATTTCTGCTATTAATGTTAGAAGTATTAAACCCAACTTGCCAGTCAAGGTCTTGTTAGGGGAAGGCAGCAACTCTTCCAGATCCTTACTGCTTTCAAGCTTTCTGATTCACCTGGCAGACAGCAGCTTAGCTGAGCTCACAAGACCTGGAGAGCTCTGAAAAATACAATCAGCCTTTCTCTGTGTCAGTGGCTGTTCTTTAGGGCTGGGGCCACCACTTAGAGGAATCAGGGTATCCTTCAGAGAGAGGCAGTAATCCCTTCCCCACAGCAAGTCTCATTGAAAACAAGGACCACTGATGGGGTTAGACATGTCCTCCAGGACACATCAGGAAACCAAAAAAGAGATATCTTTGTACTTGCACAGTATCAGCATGATGTGGCTTCTTTTCTGGATAAACTTTCGAGCTGTTCCTGCAATTTCATTAACATTGATCTACGTTGTGATGCTATTCCTAATGCCAAGGTCACAAGGTATTCTGAGGAGATTAAAATAATTCTTAAGGGGAGGGCAGGTAACTTTCCAGCTCTCTCACACCGTGGATCATTGTAATTGTTCCTAGCAAGTTCACCTTTCACATGCAGGACACACCTGGAAAGGCCACTGATTTCTTCCTCCAAAGCCTCTCCAAAGAGGCACCCAGGGATCTAGCAGCGGAAACACAAATGCCTACACACCTGCCTTCATGGAAATACAGAATGATCTGTTGTGCCATCAGGTGATCAGCAGAATTCCCTATTGAAGTCAATATGCCATGAGCACAAAATTGCCTGTAGGACAAATTATAAAAAGACAAGCTAGACAGCTGTCCTACCATTGCCCATAAAAGGGAACCAATTCTATAAAACTGCTATTTATTATTAATAATATAAAATATTTATCATTATACCAGATGTATGAAAATTGTCACAGAGAGAGTTTTGCTCTTTGCTTTCACATTGGCAATAAGCCTGTTTTCAAAAGCCGTAAACAATAACGAAATTAGTCTATGGAGATAAGACAATTATAGGACTAAAGCTGGGCTTTCTGAGACAGTGTGCTACCAGAGAGCTAAAAGACCTCTTCTGTTAGTCCAAGACAGTGGACTGTAAGTGCAGATTGAAGAGTTTCAGGGAAAAGGAGAAGAAATCTGCTAAGTTCCAACCTACAGATTCCACCTGGAGCTGGAACAACTCATTCACCCTAAAGCAAACATTGGCTTAGCAGTCTGCTAATATTGTACAACTTTATCATTTCCTGATTACACTATAGATCCATAATGGTAAAAACCGTACTGTACAAAAATTAATCTTCAGAACAACACAGGATAAAGCAACATCCCAATGGGAATATTATTATTTTTTTTCAGTTGTTATCCAAGTCACCAGTAATACCCTAAAGCAGCAGCATTTAAATGGTCTTTTACACCTGACAAAAAAGTCTGGTTTTGGATCTTGATGCTGTCCACTTTGGAAAGTGATAGTATCACTATATGAATAGCTCATCCAGTTCCCACCTGCTGCTCATCCGCTTCTGAAATCTGGCCAGGCTACCACCCTCACCCTGGCAAGAAAATACTAATGCACATCCCTAATCACACTGCTGCCTCCATAAAACCACCACACTCCTTGCAAAGCCGCTGGAAAAGTTCAGACACATTGCTAGGAAAGGGAAGGCAACTGCATTGCTTTGATCCATCTTTTTCGCATAGGTGCCACATTCTGCAAGGCAGGAGATGTGTCTTGGACCACTCACTCCCTCCTGCTCTGGCTCTGGCTCTGGCCCTGGCCCTACTCTGACTTATTGGTGAGCTCAATCAACAGGAGGAAGGGAAAAAAAAAGGTGTTTCTTGTTGGATTATCAAGCTGAACCAGTTTCCAGGGAACCAGACATGCACCAAGAGGAGGGCAGAGCCAGCCAGCTGTGAACAGCAGCTCAGAGGTGGGACAGTCCCTGCTGTTGGCAGCTGGCTCAGCCACAGCTCAAACCTCCCCTCTCAATGGTTTATACTGTGTCTGGCACTGAGAATAGGAGATCTGAAACACTGAACATTTTCTAGGAAAAGACCCAAACCACAGCACCACTTAAACTAGAAATCTACCTTTGTCATTTGAGTGAAACAATGCAAATCTGCTAATCCCAGTGGCTTTCATGCAGTCACACAAGCAGAGAACTTGATTTACTTTATGAAAGAGGCTAAAAAAAGCAGAGTTCCCATTATATTTCATTTCCCCAACTCATTCAATGATCAAACGCATGAGAGTCCTCAATTCTACCCTGCAAGCTCGGGTTTCCATTTTAAACCCTCTGCAATGACAGGGTGTAACAGATGATGACGGGCTGTCACCATTCACTCTGGAGCTGGCAGGCTGCAGGGGAGCACTCTGCCAATGCACAAGCTCAAGTAACAGAGATGCCAGACCTGAAGAGATGACTGCCCTGGGCTTTTAAAAGCACTTAAACTGTTCAGTCCCCAGTCGGTGACTGCTGGCTATGAAGATCTTTCTGCTTTGCTGGTGCTAAACAGGGAGGTGCTGGTATTGCACCGAGTGGGTCAGGGTTACTGACCAGGACATAGAAATCATGGCAGTGCAAGCTGGCCACAGGAGGGAAGGTGCTGTGCAGCCCAAAGGCTGCCTGAGAAGAGAAATGAAGTAAAGGACACAACATTACAGCCTGATCCCCATTCTAAATGGAACTATTATTAATAACATTCTTAGAAAGCTAAATACCATCCCTCAAACTCTTCTCCATGTCCTGCATGTAACATTTCCAAGGCATAATCATTTCTTAAAACCAGCCACTTTTAGACTAATGCATTTTGCTGCTCCAGCACAAGAGTTTTCAGTTCACAAGAGTCCCACTCACCTGCTTTTATTTCTTTAAATTTTCAGTTCCAGATACACTGGGAGTTTTTCAATGCAAAGATGACTTTATATTCTCACTATTCAACAGGTTCCCTATGAACCTATCCCTACAGATAGTACTTTTTTGGAATGCTAGGTTTGGTTCCACTCTTACTAACTGTAACATAAATCATAGTGTATCATGCAAGTGTAAAAGCAGAGTGAGGGGACGACACAGGACTTGAGTAACAAGACTATCAAAATGCCTTGGTCTAGGTTTCTTTCTGCAGGGAAAAAAAAATCAACTGACACAAAAATGCTGGAAAACAGAGATTTCTTCTTCATAAAAACTTAGAGCACATGTCTTAGGGGTGCAGTATTCAAACAGGAATCCACATTTTAGCTGGAGACAAATGCACTAATCATGGTCATGAACACAGCTGAACTAAATGCCTCAGCAAAACCACTCAGAAATGGCATTAGTCATGATAAAGGAAATGAGTATTTTCAGGATAAGACATACTCAAAGAATACAATCCTTTGTGCCTGCTTTTACGAAGAAATTATTCAGAGTATGTATTTGATCAACTTGCTATCAAAATGGCAGCACAGCTCAAGACATCCTTTAAAGAAATGCATCTGGATGAGAAAGAGCTACTCCATAAATTGCTTTTAATTGTCCAGTTGACCAATTTCTCTACCACTGAGCAGAAACAGATCAGCAGGTAAAAAAAAAAAAAAAA
>VWZT01013078.1:26315-43165 GCA_013397055.1 Pachycephala philippinensis
ATAGAATTGAATGATTACAGAACAACAAGGGTTATTTTAAAGTAAATTGAAATAAACAAATCTCTATTTTACCTTTATGCATTCCTAAACCTGCCCTTTATTAACTAGTGACCGATCTATTCTACACTTGAAGTTTTAAGGCCACAAAAAATAGAACTCTGAGCCTATCTATAATCTACTTTTAACCACCTCTGCTTCAGACACTGATTTTCTCTTCTAAGCTAATTAGCTAGCCCTGTGAGGAGAAAATGCCAACGCAGCTAAAGTGACTATATCAAGAATTAGCAGTAAATGTTTCTGAAAATCGGATTTATTTTCTAAACTACATATCACATCAAAATTTCCAACTTACGACATAAGACCAAGTGATATAAAAAGAGGGATAATTTTTCTTATTGTTTAAAATTTGGAAGCACTACTTCCAACATGCTTCTAATACCAAAAAATATTTTTAATAATAGAGAATAGAAGCACTCCACTACTCTTATCCCATAGCTGTATGACTTATAGCTGCTGCTGATTAATCAAATCACAAGCCTTTATTTCAAATGCAAAATGAATGTTTAGTGGCAGCCAATATCCCAGAGTTTCTGGTTTTCAGGCTCCTGTTCTTTGATGTGTTACTGACCTCTAGTCGAGAAGCTCTGGAATTACAGAGCAGAGCCGCTCCCACATTGCGGATGGCATCGGAAGAACTCGTCCAAAATCCTAACAAAGCAGGGCAAAGGCAGAGGAGTCCTGCTGCTCCCAGCTGTGGGCTTGAGGGAGAGGCGATGCACAGCGGGGCCAGGCACTGTCTGTAAGCAGAGAGAAGGCTTACACGGGGTTTGTGGGCGAGACTTTTATGTAGAACATTGTGTGTTTGCACTCCCCAGTTTTTAACTTGGCTTGTGACTCATTTAAACTTCTCAAGAGAAGTGAAATACTGTTGATCTGTAATCAAGGATACAGGAAATTTTGAAAAAATCCAGACCTGGCTCTTCTTTTAAACTAAAAAGTACGAGAGAGAGTTTGAAGGGAGAGTTGCAAGAGAGCGGTGGAAGACTTAATGCTGCCTAACTAGCACAGAAATTCCACCCTGTGCTCCCAAAACTTTGCCACGTTCACCCAACACCTTCCTGAAAAGTGACGGACTGACCTTCTAACACAGAGCACCAAGACAGTTTTTTTTCTAGCTGAAATGAAATCCTACTGATTAACACTCAGTCCCCCACTCAGGCAGGTCTCTTCAGCGCGCTTGTTCTCTGGTGGCACTAACACTGGGATGGTTGTGCCACTGATCCCTAAAGAGGCCAACCTAGAAACAGACACTAGACAGGAGTAAGGGAATAAAGGTGGATATTTATTTGAAAGGCCTTCAGAGGTACACCCTGGGCAGGCCAAAGGCTTCACCCAAGATGGACCCCAAGTCACGAGTTCTTCACACTTTTATAGGTTTGGGCCATTTGCACATCAACTCAATTTCACCAATTAAACTTTAGCTAATGATGTAATTTCCCCTCAGCTTGCCCCCCTTCTCAAGATGCTGGTTTACACATTTTGGGCCTAGGACGGGCTGGGTGTCCTTGGAGAGCAGCCTGGAGAGGCTTTGTTATGTCTGCCTTAGCATGAGAAAGCAGCAGCTCACAGGCTACAGGACACTGCAGAGTTACACACTGGGATACAGAATTTGAAAAATATAAAACAAGAGGCATCACCACAGATTTCTGGCCTTGACTCAGCAGAGCATTTGAAACTCAAACTTAGCTAACACACTTAAGTGTTTTACTGACTAGGAATGTAAGTGCATGGCTTAGTGCTTTCCTAGGCCAGTCCCTCACTGTATTTGATAAAGGTAAATGAAGGTTAGCACTCACTCCTTTCACAAAGTGAGTATTAGAAGAACACTTAGACAAACCATCCCTTTTTAAGGCAGTGAAAAATTCACATCTCATTTGCATGGCCTTATATCAGAAAGAACACTGTTGCTTTAACAGAGCGACACAGAACAAATACAGATGATACTTGGGTGTTTCCACTAAGTATTTTCTCGGAAAAGAGTAATTTCAGGCAAGAGGAGCAGTTACAGAAACAAACAACCCTGAAAAAAATGAGGGTTTGCACATTCTTAAAATATGAAGATCCTTTTAAAGAAAAGCCATCACAGCTTCCCTGACCAGAATGCTATACCTCCAAAATAAATAGCTTTAATCTCTGCTAATCTTATTTCAGCAAAGAAAAGCTAAAACTGGCGACAAGAAAATGATTATTCTATCAAGTTCAATAAGTCAATATTTTTAACATCCCTGATCTTGATTTTGTTTAGTAAAACAAGGTATCCAAGTTTTCCAGCAGAGCAGATAAAGGAAAAAAATGAGTATCCCACAGCTGCACATAATGAGGACTCCTGAAGTAACGGATCACATCCTTCTTACTGTGAAATATTCAAGAGGGCTCAAGTAAAGAGAATCATTTCCTTCAGCACAAGATCAAACTCACTTTGAAACCAGGAAAATGTGGGAAGTATTAGGCTAGGCTGTAGGTTCAGTCAAGGACAGGTATTATACACTTCATACCTGCCAAGATTTGTCTTCTAGGAATTATGTCCTAATTCTATTACCAGGAAAACGTTTCAGAAAAGGCTCTGTTCTTCAAAGCTGGAATAGCAGACACAGAGATCAAAACAAACTTTTTCCAGACATGTGATTAATATTTGCCCTCTTATTAGGCAATTTGTTGAGGGGAAAAAAAAAAAAAAAAGCCCTGCTTAAAATTAACCGCAGCTCTCTGGCCAGGGGAAGCATTTTTTGGCTGTGCAGAGGCTGTGGAGCCTGGCTTTCCTGGAAGAAGGAGAAGAAGGATCTGACAGCAGCAGGGGGTGAGCTGCGAGGCAGTGCAACAGAGATTGAGGGTGGCAGTGAGATGGGAATTGGAACAAAAACCTGGTGCTCCACTCCTCAGAGAAGAACGAGGAACACACAGTCCCTGAGCTGGAAGGGACCCACAAGGACTGTCCAGTCCAACTCCTGACCCACCCTTCCTAGAGCACTGCAAACAGAAATGGCCTAAACCCAAATCCAGCCCTCAACACTCTGCTAATGTGAATAATTATTTGTGAAGCCAGATTAGAATTGGCATCTTAATGCCATAAGGAGATGCATGAATTGGGATTTTCCATCATTTTCTTGTTGCCAGTATTTCAAAGTTTTCCCACAAGACAAAAATTACAAAAAATTCTGGTTCAAAAACTTGAATTGACACTTGTGAAATAAGTGGCTTCATTTGACAAAGATGAACACTCTCCTTCAGAGATCAAAATTTTTTGTTTTGACTTTATTATTCTTACAAAGTAATTGCATTCTCATTTGTTAAAATACCCTTTTAAATTATGTCAAAATTATGCAATATAATAAAAATTGAAATAAAATTGAAGCAAAGGTCCCTGATCTTATCAAAGCAAAACTTTTCAATATAGCTGTCACCAAAGCAATATCTCTACATAAGACAGCTTGATTTTTAATCAAATCAACACTCCCCTGACCAAAAAAAAAAAAAAAAAAAAAAAAAAAAAAAAAAAAAGGCGAAGGANAAAAAAGGCTGCAGTCAGATAATACTCAGGCAGCTCTTATAATGTCTACAGAAGATGCACAAGCAGGACTTTTTTCATGAGACTTGCAGCCCAACACAGCAGCCTGCTGCAGCATGACCACACTGGTGCCATTTGTCCCCACCCTACCAAGCAGCCTCAGTGGAATCCAACCCCAAGGCCTGATAGAGTTTAATGCAGGGTGGCCATGGAGCACAAACCACCATGGGTTTGTAACCTACAGGTAACTGCTCTTCAGTCACACAGCACACAGGGAACCTTCAGCACAAGTGTGTAACATATTAGAAATTACAGGCTTTGATTCTACTATGGCACTGGGACCAAAAAAAAAGGGCAAGGGTTTTGAATGCATGGATAATGCCAGACTGAGTATACATGGGACAAAAATCACAACTTAGTAAAGTAGATTTTCAAAAGTGCCTCAGAGATAAATTCAAAGAACTTGTGCAAACACAACATTTACAAAGCTCACAGATTTTAAACTTAAAACACAGGAAAAAAATCACAGCAGAAACAGGAAAATCTGAATTCCCCTAAATGTCTGCAGAGCCTAAAACCAGCGTTATAAAATATTTCCCCTCCCAATCTTGTTCTCCTTAGATTTCTGTTCTGTTTTCTTGCTGGATCCTAATCTTTCAGATCATGACTTCATATCTGATTTCACTGTTCATTACATTTTACTGTTCCTTTCCTCTCTGCTACTTCACTCTATTATCCCACTCCTGTCCAACTGCACCTACAGAAACATCTCAAACTTTGCCATTTCCTCTTGCTTAGTCAAAGCTCCATTATAGTTGGGGCCTTCACACACTGCTGGATAGAAATGTTCTTGTGCTACTCAGCACTGAGACGAGTGTTACAGATAGAGGGCAAACAGCTCTTTTTGCTGCTTCATATGGTGGATCTTGACATTGGTAGTCTATCTTCTTTCATAAGCAGAACTCCCACAGACTTTAAAAGGAGACCTGTACATTTAGGCAGAGAAGAACTTTGGAGTCAAGATCCACCCATGCAGATCTGAAGACAATTTTCATTAGCCAGAAGTCAAACACAGAGACATAAAAAGTTTTGACACAGCGTCATCTTAACTTGGTTGGGAGTTTCTGATGTGAAAAGCAAGAAGTTCTATAGCCTAGAAAACTGTAAAGTGCTGGAAAACCTAGTTACCAGGAGGGCAATTTCATTCTTTATGTAGCGTTTCACATTTGAATGCTAAGTAACCACTGGAAGGAAAAAAAAAAAAAAATTACACATTCAACAAAGGAACTCAGCTGCAACTACCAGGCACTTCCCAAGTATATGAAAGGTAAGCTGTGCACAGTGCCCTGCAAGCCTGGGTGCCAACCATTACATTATGGTCCTTTTGCCACTGGTGATATTGCTGCCTATCAGAGAAAATACACATTAGCACCGGGAATAAAGAAACATCCTTGACACTGAACCATCAGGTCCATAGCCCATCCTTCATGCTGTGGAACACTCGTTCCAGCAGGGGACTCCACTTGACCAAGACAACACAGCAGCAAGTCACTAATACATAATTAACATGGAATGGTGATTAATTAGGTAACATCTGACCAATAGCCGGGACTCTCAGCTGCCTTTGCCTGCCTCAGCACACAAACACATTTGCAACTCTCACATTAATCCAAAATGTACCCCATTTCCCCCAGCAAGCACAGGCCAAAGGGGGGATTCCAATCTGTTGCACAGCACAGTGTGGAGCTACAACATCTCCATTTCCAGTGTGCACAGCACGCTTGAAATTAGACCCAAATCTCTGCTTTGCAAACAGCATGCCATAAACACTCCTGTAGTGCTACAAAGAACACCCAAACACAGCTGCCTCCATTTTTTTTAAGATTCCCATTGCTTCTGCATTGTACACAGTGTATTTTTTACTTTCCTTCAAAAACTTTGATTTGAGGGTGCTGTGCATCTATACACTTGAAAAAACATCATGAGTTATGATTGACTGATGTACAGCTGTTTAGGGACCAAAATCTTAATTCCATTGCTTAATCACTGCTGTACATTAGCTTATTAACAGAGGTCTGTTTATTGACTCTGCTTTGTGCCTAGTGCTTACGGCGGCTACTCTGCAGTCCCCAGTGGAGGCTCTCCATCTATGTACCACAGGTAACAATTCCTGCTGAGGCAGCACCATGCTGTTCTTCCAGCTGTTCTGGTGCCATCCTGAGAAATAGGGTCAACACTGGCATCTCATTTATTTCCTGATGCTTGGCTTGCAACCTCTTCCCTCTAGAGACAGCGCTGCTCACAAGAGCACTTTACTTTTATTGCTCCTGTTAAGCTCTTTTGTTCTTCAGTGGAGGCTGCTCAGCCCAGAAAGACCCACAGCTCAGGCTCTCCAGCAGAAGCAATGTTTTGGTTTGCTTGAAAAAATGGGCCTCTTCCCTTTGTCACTGCTGGATTTGCACTTCACTCACCCAGTTCCATAACAAAATGAACTCACATGGCACTTGCAAGACCAGAGGTTTTTTTTTTTACTGCTGTGCCTCTCATCCCCAGAAACACTCTGCCTCACCTCAGCAGCAGGCAGAAGGGCCCAGCTCTCCAGGTGGACTGTAGAATCCTGCTCAGGGACTTCTGCAATTACTCAGGAACGTCCTTGCCCTGAGCTTGCAGATATATCTTGATTCACTGGCTGTCAGAGACAACTCTGTTTCATGTCTCCCCAAAAGATTACTGGATTTTGATTAAGAAAGGTCAAGGACAGCTTTTCCCTTTCAATATAAAGAGAATGACTTCAGGAAAAAAACACTCATCACCTAGCACCAGGACTTTTATCTCCACTTGAAAAATTAAATTGCATGAAGTGATGGAAGGCTTTGGGCAGGGTATGCACAGAAATGTTTTCATGCAAATAAAATCCTAAATAATTTATCTACATGCTATAATTTTACATCCCCCAAAAAACTGTGGGTTTCGGGTTTTTTTGCAGATGTCTTAGCAGGAGAACAAAACACAAAGCTCACATAGCCAAGTCTCAGATAATATCCATTTGCCAGAACAATTTTAAATGCACATTGTATTACTGACCCAGCATACCAGAGATTTAGATTAATCCTTAACGCTTCAATACATTCCCCAAAATAACTTTCCCAATATTTGATTTTCCTTTGAAGGAAAGAGTGTCAGAGATATAATTAGCTCTAGCTGCAGACTCCAAATCTCTGCCTGGCACTGCTCTCAGTAAAACATACCTTCAGCCAGTGTGAAATTGGTATAGCTACATTGAATCTGCTACATACAACTGAAGTACTTCACACCAGCTGAGGATCTAAGTATATATGCATGAATGAGGGAAAAATACATTTTTGCCTGGAATAATAATGGTGCAGAATTATTATCCTCCAGAACATACAGGATCTTGGGCTGAGTAAAACAAATGACAAGTTCATAAGAAATACATTCTTGTAATTGAGTTTAAGGCACTAAATAACCACTGTCTTCTAACAGAGAAGCAGATGCATGGTGGGTACCCCTACGTTAATTAGGAATAAGACTGTCACGTGGATTTTAATGAAATAAAGTTATGTCTATGGCTTCTCTACAATATTAGTCAATTTATCTGAGGAAGACAAGTAATGGCTAGCTTTTTGTAGGAATTGGAGCAGTTCATTAAGGAAGGTAGCAGGAGTTAGCACCGTCTGAACAAGCTCTTATTTTTTAAGGTACAAATTCCAAGACTCTCGATTACCAAGAGAGAACTGCAGAAATCCAGCAGGCTGATAGAAAAAAACACAAATTACTGCCTTCACACTAAAGCACCATGTACCCTGTGGCTGTAAGCACAAAGTACAGACAACACTTAAATAAAATACTCAGCAAAACCATTTTTCTCAGATACAAGCTCCCAAACACATTTACCTTAATGCATTTGGCCATCTGGACATTACCTACAGCGTATCTTAGGACAACTACTGCTCCACATTCTGTGTTGCTAAATGCCACACTAAAAAATAAAACTTAAATGGGAAGCTTTTAGCTCTCCTAGTCCAAAAAAGACTGCCAAGCCCATTAGCACCTAGGAAAGCAAACATCCAGCTCTCTGTCACTGGATGTGACAACCCTCAAGTGCACTGAGCAGTTCAGCAACCAGCCAGCTCCAAAAACTAAAGGTTTCCATCTCCTCTCACCTGTGGAGACTCATTAGATCAGTCCTCAGGAAAACCCACAGAAGAGCATATTGGTGTTACCTTAACCCCCCAGTCTTATTTAGTGTTTCAGTGATGAAAGTACTCATTTCACACACATTAATTAAAAATTCAAATTCTTCCACTGTATGGTAAGAAGCATGAATTCCACATTAAAGCTTTTATTTAAAATTATTAAATTTTGGATGAAGCACATGAAGTTTCTCTTTGGGTTCTAGTAATATCTAAGGCTAATGACAGCAAACACCTCAGCCCTTCCCACTATCAAATGTCTGTTTGACCACTCCAGCCCCAAGTCTCCTAGTGGGGACAGGACCTGTGTCATGACTTATATTCACTGCACAGCCACTCAAACATAAGTTTCTGGTTTTCCACCTTTCATACCAACAGTTTCAGCACAGATAATGAAATTTATTCCTTCACTTGCTACAGAAGACCACTGAGATGTTTCACAGTATGGGCCTGATGCTCTGTGGGGCCTTTTCAGAAGTGTTACAAGCTTGTGTTTGAGAACACAGCTGCAGAGGTTCCCCCTGACTACTTCAGTGCAGTAAGGGCTGTAACAAGACAAAGGCAATGGCAAGTTTTGATACAAGCAGGATTTTAATTCAATCCAAGTGTTTCTGCACAACAGAAAGGTTTTATACAAAAGGGGAAGCATTAATTCAGTTGCAAGAACAGGCACAAAAAAGTTTCTGAACCCTAGTGTTTTAGAAAGCCAAGAATTTTTTTTAAAAGCCAACCACGTAAGGTATTGTTATAGACGTTATAATCCTGGTTTGGGTCAGTCTCCATCATGTACAACTCTCCTGCATGGACATCCCTGAAGTCAGCACTGAAGTTGTTGGGATCAAAGTGAACCCACAGAGTGTACCTGTAGTCAGCGGTACGCATGGAATAGCCCATGATCCTGATGTCTTTCAGCTTTGGCTTGTCAGAGTTCCACTGGGGAGTGTCTGCAGGCCGGGGGTATTGGCTGAAAGCAACAGGTTCCTCATTAAAACACCTGTCAGTGTCATCACACCCCTCCTTGCCTTCCTCCACCTTTTCTGCAGAGACATTAAAGTAGTGGACAATGCTTGTGCCCTCAGTGCACAGCACAACACCGAACGATGTCTCTGGGCACGCAGGAGGAACTTGCAGGCCAGCAAGTTCTGCAAGTGTTGGAAACACAGACACCAGCTCCACCACTTTTTTACTTTGCCCTAGAAGAAATAATATCAAAATATAAGTTATGGAACAAGACGGTTGGACAACAACTTTTTCTAATAATTCAGTTGGTGTTTTATTCAAAGTGCTCTGTACTGGATTTTTGGGGGTACCAAAATCAAGGCAATTAAGGGGTGGCAGTTAGTTCTGAAGATGCCAGTGTATCCACTTATGATACGCTTTTAACAAGAAAATTTTTGCACTTATGTTTCTCCAATGTGTAGCCTTAGAGACAATCATATCCACTAATTTGGAAAAGAGCTCTTCAGAAAGACAAAGTAAATTCTCAGGGTGGCTGGAGACACATCACAACCTCTATGTGCCCTCTGCAAACAAAAAATAAGCACTGGAAATTTACCTTGAGGTGCTGAGCCTCCAATGTGGCTAAAAGGGTTGAGGAAGGGGAAGACCCTTGCTCCTTGACTGACAGGGGAAGTTGTCATTCCTGGGACATAAAACATCAGCGGCACACGCGTAGCAACATCAAAATTGCTGTATTTTGCCCATTCACCATGTTCTCCTAGGGACCACCCTAGGTGACAAAGAACACAATTCAGAGCAGATACTGGGTTGTAATTTAGTAGTCATTTCTTTTTCACTGTAAATTGACTCTGACTATTGAGGCCACTAGTCTATTATAAAGCTTATATTAAAAGGTAAATAACAATCTGTGTTTAGATATAACAAGACTTTTCTCTAATGTGAAACCTATTTCAACAGCCACCTAAATCTTGCAACTTGATACTCTTTTATAAAGGAAATAATTACACCTTTCCTTATTTCTCCTACTCTAGATTAGAATTAGGAAATTAGCATTAAAACAGCAGAAAAGAGGAATTGGGGTGTGTCACAGTGCTTGCAAGAGTCTCCAGATCAATTCCACAGGCATTCATTTAAGTTTTGGGCAGCTGCCAGCTCTCCAATACTCCTGTTAACACTGTAGCTGAACATCCCCTGGAGCCAAGGCTGCTCTCTATGCTAGACTGCCATATCAGGACGCTACCCCTGAGGAAGCAATAGAGATAAAACTTTCCAGCTTTCCTCTTCCTCTTGAAAGAGATGCCAACATGACTTCCTTCCAGGCAGATATACTGCCAACTTCTCTTTGGGGGAAGACAAAGGAACTCTATGACAGCTATGTTAACACATGCTTTTTCTTGATCACTTTGCCAGCCATGGTACCGGAAACACCAACTGTTTACAGTTATCCACAGCAAGGAAAAGAAAAATTCAGTTTAGAATGCAAAGTCAAGTCAAAGTGGCAAGTCAGAAGGAACATCTAGAATCACTTTAGTACTGAAAGTATTAATCCCATTGCTATACAACTTGTAAGAGCTTGTTTATACACACATGCTCACAGAAGTCAACTCAAATTAACTAAATATGTGACTTTAAATTCATGTTGTTAATTCACATCCTAACTGGTTTAAATCAGCTAAGCCATCCCCCAATTAAAGGGATCATGACAGGGTTATTTTAATGAATATTCGAGTATTGAAACAAGCATTAAATGCTTGAGGTATTTGTCCCACAATTCAAATTAAGTTTTTTACCACCAGGATCCAGAGCGTGCAGGATCTCAGTTATGAGAGGGAACTATATCCCTATCAGTTTAGATGCTCTGCAAGCAGCAATGACAAGTGTAAGAAAACACACTTGAGCAGTTAATGAGAAAGCCTGTTACCCACTGTACCAGATGGCTTTCTACAAATGGTAAGGGGGGAGGAGTGGTGGCTGTCCTTTCAGAGCACTGTTCCCAGCAAGAGTCACTCCTTGGGCAGGGAGTGGGAATACAGCAAGCTCAGCCCTGTGTCCTGGCAGGCAGCCTCATCCCTCACCAGCAAGCCCTCAACCTGATTAAAGTGCCTGTGGGGGGACAGAACTGTGCAGCCACAGAATCCAGTGCCAGTCCCTTCAATCTGTCTCAGAAAGGCAGAGGTACAAGGTATGATAGCTCTGCTGGACATTACAGAAACACACACTGGATTAATATGCCAGCACTGAGTTGTACAATGAAGTTCTTAACAGTAAGCTTGAGAAAGATCTAAACGCTTACCATGATCAGCAGTAAAAACTACAATTGTGTTATTTGAGAGTCCTACATTATCCAAAGCATTCAGAAGCAGCCCAACTTGCACATCCAGGTAAGAAATTGCTGCATAATAACTCTGACGAATCTGCCGCTGCGAGTTAAGAAAACAAGAGGAAAAAAAAGTTTTTCCCCCATACACATACAGCAGAAGCAGGGGGTAGCTGTGCAAAAGAACTAAAGGACTCTACTTGTAAAGCTTTAATTTTAATTGTCTGCAGCCCAATTAATGTCCCAGAAAAGGTAAACTGGGAGGGGGCAGTTAGAAAATTCCACCTCCCAGAAGTGCTTTAAAAACATTGCAAACCAATCCATTCGGCTTCTCTTGGTCTAGCCAGTGCACCTAATTTTGGCATAAGCACTGGAGAGTCAAGGAAAATCTTGCAAAAGAAAATACACTGGGTGCTGGCTTAAAACAGATAAACACTCAGATAATGAACAAAAACACAGCATTGGTAGCTGCTACATACATTCCCTCACACACAAACTGAACTGCAGTGACAGTGAAGGGTTGCCTACAGAGCCAGAGGTGACAGTATGCAAGGCAGGGAATTCATAATATTTGCAAATGGTCAGTTGCTGAGTAACTGGGGGGGGCATCCAAGTGCAGTTGACTCCTCCCTTGCATTTGAACAAGGGAAGGCAGTTTGACTTCAGAGCACTGTATTGACAGCTTACCTGGAAATCATCTGGAAGTGGTCCATAAGGGAAACTAACATTTAATGCTTCTACATCATCTCTCCGTCTGATATCCGTCCAGGGGTTGTATGCCACAGAAGGGAGTTTCTTAGGCACCCAGGGATCTGGGGCTAACGTAGTATTTTCCAAGGGGTACAACTTGAGAAATTCCTTTACAACACAAAACACAGACAAAGACTGTCGTCACCTCTAACATATACTGCCAATTTTGTGTTTAAACAGCAACCATTTTCCCTTGCAGGACCCTTTAATATTACAGTTTACAAGGCTTCATTCCCCTTCTGCCAGAATGTGAAACACAGCAATACTAGTCATCCCCAACCAATTCCTCAAAAATACTGAGTTACTGGGTACCTAAATCCAGCCTCCTGTATCTAAAACAACACTGCAATAAAAGGTCCAACATCACTTTCACTGAAATCGGAAGGAGTTTTGCCACCAACTCAAACAGGGAATGAAATACAAGATCTTGTAAGTCCTCATTATGTCATACTCCATCAAGCTGAAGCCCATGTCCACACAGTAGTAGTCACCATGATGGTGGTAGAAGCCTGGCTTTTGGCTGAGGAGTCACAATTCATTCTCATTAAACATTCTGAAATGCATCACAGGTGACTCCTGAAGTTACACCAAATCAAGGCTGGTTTCCAACTTGCTTTCCAGAAACAGCAATAAAGCATTTGTGGGAACAGCTTTTAAAAGCAAAAGCAACATTTGTCTAAGTTCTCTTTCCTGCAGGCTCCAGTCTCCTCACCTGTGGGTACCTCAGTGGGATATGTGGTTTGTGGTAACCAACAGCCAGGAAGAACTTTTGCTTGTTGGTTTTCATAATGTTCAGTAAGCGTATGGCCTCCTCAGTGCTCTGAATATCAGGCAGAGTCCCCCCAGGCATTTCTGTCACATTCACCGGGCACACCAAGTTCGCATAAAGTTTTCCATCTTTTCCCCTACAAGTCTTCATGGGAAAAAAAAAAAAAATCAGTAACTTCTGTTAAATGCAAAGACAAAATCCTCTGTTCCTTAACTTTAAAACCAATTTGTTTCTACCAACAAAAGAATGCAACTTCCATGCCTATGAAAATGCAAAAAATCCTCTCTAAATCCTCTGGATAGAAGATCAAATGAAGTCATATAGTGCAAAAGCCCACAGCTTCTATGATGAACAGAATCTCTGGTCTATTGGAGGTGCAGCAGCATTTGGTTATCCTATACATTTTAATTCTTTCTGATCCCAAGAGTTCATAGAAAGCTGCCTAGAAGCTACTGACTTAGTTTCTGAGCAAATGCCAGCAGTGGCTGATGTGTAATCAGTGAAGAGAGATAAATTAGACTAAACAGTTGCTAGGAAAAGGTGGCCTCAGCAGGGTGTTTGGGAGGGTTGCTAAATGACCATACTTTTCTTTATGTCATGGATGCAAACGCGGCTGTTGTTAAAACCAGTCTTTTTCCAGCAGTAAACCCAAGACCAAAGCACTGCCAGGGCTGTCTGTACCCTCATGACTGCAGCTCCTGCTGGGCAGTGTACAGACTCCAACACATGATGCTAATGCAATGTCTGCATAAAGATAAACCAGATTCTTTTGTGTCACGCTTAAAAGTAACAAACATTCTAGAAAATTGGATCAGATTATAAAGTTTCAGATTATATAAACACTATTTTAATTATGACCCCTGCTCACTCAGTCCTGAGCTCTTTATCACATTAAGTTCACCAAGACTAGTGACGATGTTTTGTCACTAACTAAAGCAAAGCCAGATCAGTTGCAGGTGCAAGTTGACAACCACACTTTTCAGATAAAGGAATTTGTGACCTAGACACAAATTAAGATCATTCCTGCTTATATCTCAGTAACTGAAGTTTCCAAACACCAATTTAGAAAGACTTAAGACATCGGCAGGATGGGCACATTGATTAAAAAACCACACATCTGATAATCTAGGCCTTCTTTTAGAAAGCACAGAAACAAAACATTGAAGTGGTTAGCTGTTTTCCTGCACCATGGTGCATCCTCAAAACCCACAGAGCACAGCCTGTACTTGATATAAAGAACTTGGTTATATCCTGAAAACCCTTCTCTGTTAGAGTGCCACAAATCACACTTACCTTATCATTCTCATACTTTTCAGCTGAAGGATGAAAGGGTGGAATGGACCAACTGTAGGGATAGTCATCACTGTAATTGGATGAAACCCCTGAAACGGATGAAGATATTAGAAATGCTCTAATAGTTCACTGAACCAGGAAGAGCTCAGACACAAGTTTAACTTGTCTTCAATTGTTTTTTGGGTTTTTGTCAAATATGTTAAATGAAGAAACATTTCAAATGAATCTTTGACAATTGAGGAAAAGATAACCAAGAAACAGAAGTCAAAAAGTTGAAGACATACGTTTTTTCCCTGAAATACACCTTTTACTAGTGAGAGAGACTCAAGCCTGTTGAATAGCCTTACTTCAGGGAACATCAACAAAAAAACCCCAAAACCCAAACCAAAACAACAACAACAACAAATTTAAAAAAACCAAACAAACAAACAAAAACCCCCACCAAAACAAAAAAACAAACAAAAAACCCAACAACAAAAAAAACCCAACAACAACAACAAAAAAAACCAGGATTAGTAACAGTCTTCATGCATTAGTCCTTGATTAGCTTTACTATCAACTGAAAGTTTATCTATCCACAGAAGTTTAGTTCTAGGATAAGGAACTACCAAAAAGAGCATCAGTATTACAGTATTTTTCAACTTAGTAGTGTTATTGCTTTTTAATTAGTGAACTAATTTCCTACTGAACTTAAACCATAGACTCACAGCCTATTAGGAAACATGAAGCATGTACTGGCAGAACTAAGCCAACAAGTAATTTCATTTTCAGCAGATACCTAACTTCATGATGTATTTTTAGAATGTTAGACATTTATTCCCACAATTCCCAGACAATATGAGAACATATCCATTAGATAAAAGTCATCTAATATATTCATCTCTAACTGCTTAAGACTTAATAACAACCACTGTAAAATCTGGCTTATGACTATGATTTAGGTTCTTAATATAGACCAGAATGACACATCAGTACTTATGTAAGTTTGTGAGACTATACATATCATGCATTTCTATGTTAAGCAAATGACAATACAAACCATACCTGGATGAAAAACTTTCCCCACAGATAGGGTCACATAGCCGTTTTCCTTGAAATACTGGGGAATGGTGGAATAGTTTCCTGCATGGACTCTCCAGTAGGAGTAGAAATCATAGAGCCGGGTGGTGTCAGGCCTGCGGCCAGTGAGAAACGACACTCTGCTGGGAGCACACACGGCTTGCTGGGGAGAAAGACAGCCAAGGAGAGAAATTTGGAACAAAAACCAACACATGTACGAACTGACATGGGCCTAGCTGGGCCACAACCATCTGAAAACTCGAGAATCACAGGGAAAGAGTTTCATATCACTTCAAGCTGGAATGAACAGTATCCTTATTAAGCACATCAATTCCAAACTGCAAGCTTTTAAAAAAGCAAGTCAGGTTCCATGAAGGCAGTGCTTTTGAAATCTGGTTGCTCACATCACACAGTATTAAGTAGCAGTGGCAGGTGGACTGTGCTGATAAAAGCCCAAAGTCTAGTTGATCTGGACTGCCTTAAGAATAAAGAAAGGATAAACACAGAAAGTCTGGGTTACGGTCCATAGGCCTGACCAATTCTGCTTCAGACTGACAAAACCCAAGAGTTATTGCTTTGAAGTCCTATTCCCTAGCTGGAATTAGACCCAAACTTCTAATTTCTCAGCAGAGAGGAACTTGGAAACGTAGACATCCTATGCAGAGAATTCAAGTGAAGAGCAATTAGTGAGATTTTGAGTCCTCTATTATAGAGTGATGCTTACCACACAAACTTCCCCTTTATAGCGGTCTATAGAATTGATTCCCTCAAAAAATTAAAAAGTAAAACATAATCTTTTATAAGCGGTAGAAAAAGAGAATTCTAATTTAGTAAAATGGCATTTTTAAGCAGCACTTGACTGCTAACAGTGAAAATATTTGAGTGGCATTCCACTTCTCCAAGGCCTACACAAACACCATGATTTAAATGCCCTGTTTCATTTTTCTCATCTTAGTAAAGATAGGTTCACAGACTACAGTTCAGCCCAATCATTTATTTTCTACTGAAAATACTTAAAGTTAATAAATACTTACTTTTTCCACTGGCCTGCCTAACACCTACTGTGATAAAAGCAGTAATTATTTTGCAGAAAAAAAACATGTTTAAATCATTTATCTCACCTGGGCATATGCATTGCTGAACACCATACTTTGAGAAGCAAGTTGATCGATGTTGGGAGATTTCACAAACTGATCCCCGTAACAGCCCAAAACAGGACGTAGATCATCCACAACTATAAACAAGACATTCATGCCATCTATGAAGAAGTAGAATTAGAAATAAATTAACCTGAGCTCCATTAAGCAGAGGCTACTTTATGCCAATTTATTAGCTTTTAACCCCGAAATACACTTGAGAACAAAAATAAAATTAATAAAACAAGCAAGAATTATCTTTGTAAGGGAATGTAAACAATGGGATTAATTTTTCAAAGACAGAAATTCTTATTTGGCCTAGACAGAAACATAGTGGTTTTCATTTCCCTTCCCGTTTCATTGCTTTCATCTTGGTATTTTCTCCAGGCGCTACAGACGGCATCTCCTTGCAGCTGGCTAAAGAAGGGTGGTGCAAAATAAAGAGGTATTTTATAGGTCTACCTACTACCTAATTCTACAGCCTTTGAGAGGGATGTTAAACCACACACTGTTGTCCTGTATAATTCCGCTCCGAACAGATAAAACTATTTTTTTTCAATTAATGACACACGTAGTTTTAAAACGCCCTCTCAAGGAGGCGCGGACTGTACTGGGGGCTGGCCCCGCGCGCGACTCGCTCTCTGCCGGCGAGTGAAGCCACAGCCTCCCCAGGACACACCGAGCCCCTCGGGGACATACCGAGCCTCTGGGGACACACCGAGCCCCTCGGGGACATACCGAGCCTCTGGGGACCCACCGAGCCCCTCGGGACACACCGATCCCCTGA
>VWZT01013078.1:43197-55135 GCA_013397055.1 Pachycephala philippinensis
CGCCGGCCGCTCCCCCCAGCCCAGGCCCCGCCGCCAGCACGAACCCCCGGGGCCACGCCCTCCTCCGGGCCCCGCCGCCGGGCCGGCCGCGAAGGCATCGCGGGGCAGCCGCAGCAGGGATAGGAACAAGCACACCCAGCACCGGGCCTCCGCCATGTCCCAGCGAAGCAGCTGGGCCGGGCAGAGGCGGCCCGGGGGCGGTGCCTTGAACCATCACCGGAGCTGAACCCCGCCCGGCTCGACCGCCCCGCCGAGATCGGCCCTTCCCCTTCTGCTTCCCCGCGCGGGGGCGCCGCGGGCCCGCGAGCGAACGGTACAGCCCGGCCGGAGCAGCGGCTCTGTGACCAAGGGGCTCAGCCCGGCCGGAGCAGCGATCCCGGGGCTCAGCATGGCCGGAGCAGCGGCTCTGTGACCCAGGGGCTCAGCCCGGCCGGAGCAGCGATCCCGGGGCTCAGCACGGCCGGAGCAGCGGCTCTGTGACCCAAGGGCTCAGCCCGGCCGGAGTAGCGGCTCTGTGACCCAGGAGTTCAGCCCGGCCGGAGCAGAGGTCCTTGATCCAGGAGCGCACCCACTGTTCGGGGCTGTTGGGGGCGCTGCGCTGCTCCCGCGGTTCCCGCCCGCGTTTGTTCTTGCACGAGTCTCAGCACCCGCCGCAGCTCCCTGGGAAAGGGAATGTCAGTGCCATTCTCAACGTTATTTCTTTCTCGTGGAAATAACATTGGGGAATGAGGAAATCAAGGTTTAGTATCGAGAAGAGGAGTACTTCTTCGTATATCTGAATACTTCAATCGTATTTGTTAATCATTTAACATTCTGTTTGGTCTTCAAACAAACGTTCAGTATTTTTTTCGGTCACCCCGATCTCTCTCAGGCCGTATGCGGGGTGTGCACTCGGCAGAGCGAGGGAGTCACCAACGTATGAAAGTTACACAAACTAAAAAGCTCCTCATAACACTTAAAGTTTCACTAAGAACCAGTTTTATTAAAAGCTCTGCAATTTTTCATGGTTTCTATCTTTAATTGCAGTAGAGAGAATAGAATTATTGCCAGTATTCCTGTACAAAATAAACTCACTTAATTACACAGATGCTTCCCAATCAGCAACTGTGAGATTATCAAAGACCAAGATGTATAATAAAGCTGCTCACAGGAAGATTTTAAAATAATTAAAAGACGTGACTATGGCGTCTTACACATTTAACAGGTAAACTGATGACAACCAATATTGAAAATAGCCAACTTGCACTCACTTGAATGTGAAAACCACTATGACAAGGATACATGTGATGGTATGTGCATTTTTCTATTTTAGCAAGTGATAGGTGCACCTTTGAATATAAGTGAAAGTTTAACAGTAGAATGTACTGGTAAATATCATTGTCTTTGGGACCAGACTGTTAAAAAAGCCCAAAAACAACTTGAGAAAAAAGCCCCACTTACAGAAAACTAATGCATCTCTAATGGGAATCTATAATTTGGTTCTTTCTGTGCTTCAGGACTGTACTGGTTGCTCTTTCTTATCAAAATTAAAAGTTCTGAGACAAAAATGCTCTCATTCGTCACCTTTTCGTCACAGAGAATAGGATAGAAAATAATCTGCTTTTCTGCTCTATAAAGATTCATACCTGAGGCCTCAAATACACCGTGTATGCAGTCACCTTAAGATTACCCGGAACGCTGGTTACATTGGTCTGTCAGAACGCTATTGTTCAGTGGGATGTGTGACTCAAAAGTGCAGTACATTGTGTATTACACAGTGTGTGCATACATAGTCAAGCACGTGTACTTCCTCTAAACTATTACAGTGAAGTTTATTTTTATGTGGATCTTACACTTCCTTCCTGCACATGCTGGAAAAGCTTGAATCAAATGAAGAACACTGTTACTACAAGTTCAGCTACTACTGAGCACACAACATGCAATCAGCTCATCAATATTATTCAGTATACTTGATGTTTGCATATTTTGGAATTAATGTTGTGTATAAGCAGTATATCTCACAGGTATCAGCAACTCTCCTAGCATGGATCAGCTGCTGAAAATGCATTGAACATTGCATCCCCAAGTGACACTTCTCTTCATTTGGAGACTTTTTATGCAAAAAGCCAGGGAATTATTTCGCTATTGCACATGCATTTAATTACCATAACGCCCACCTCTTTCAAATGCAAATACACTAAGTGGTACTTGATATGAATTTCCTGGTTTGCCTAACATGAGTATATAGCAATCTTATTAAGATCAGACCACTAGAAGAACAAATTACAGAGAAAAAGTCTTTTTCAAACAGCACACAAGTTCTGATGCTAAAAAGCAAATTGGGATGATGCCAGTGAATAATTGCAGACACTGAAATCACAGACCTTGGACAAACTGGTCTCACAGTTCAGATGTCCACTCCACCCCGGATGTATGGGCCTTTGAGCAGCCTGTTGTTCAGCTCCTGGACTAAACCGCTGCTGGATGCAGTGTGATAAGCCAGGAGTGTCACAGGAAAGGTTAAACCCTAAACCTTGGCTGAAGTGGCAATACCTTGTACAACACTCCTTCTTAGTCACTCTGCTGGAAGTCCCAGGGTGAATGTCAGCCTTCTCCACCTACCACTACCACTGAATATCAAATCCATTTTAAGCTTACCAATATGCCAAGGCATACATCAAAACCTTGGGGGGTCTACAGCAGTACTTGCACAAGTGTTAGTAATGTAGGTGAGGCCACCAACATAACAGCTAAATATCTTAAAATCAAGTATTTTCTATGACACACACATTAAGACATGGTAAAAATTCAGCACAGCAATATTTTTAGTGGGAAAAATCCTATTAATAGGACTCTGTAAGAAATAGCTGTACTATCAGACCCATAGTAGATCTTATAAAGTATCATTTCCATGCCTGGGTACACTGTCCAAGAAAGTTTCCTCTGACAAGGAAGATAAAGTGTGTTTTAAGACTTTGTGAATATGGTCAGGCAATATGAAATAGCCCAGGTGTTGAGCTCTGCCTGGGGAAGGATGTCTCGACTCTTCACGTGTGAAACCTGCCCTTGCACATGTTCCCCAATGATTTCACCAGAAGTGGCATTTGGCACAATAGCAAGTCTAAGGAATTTTTATGCATCACTCAGTAATTCTAAGAAACCAGGTTTTCACAAATGGTTGGGGACTGTGGTCAGTTTACTCAAACTCCAAGAGAAAAGCTGTTTTCAATGAATCAATATAAGTAATCATAAATCGATTATCATTTAATTCTCATGCATTATAGAAAGTGACTAATCACTACAGGAAGCTTCTGGTTGGCAAATTTATTTACCCCTGAATTGAGTATTATCAAAAAAGCACTGTTTTCCTCTTCATTTTATGGACTGCCATGAATAAAATTTTACAAGCTGCCGTGAAGAAAATGAGAGAGAGAAATCTGTTAAAAACATTAACACCTGCATTAATATCTGTATCCTCCTCTGGCACATATGGTGAGGAAGTGAAATACTTATAGCAAACATGAACCCCTGAGACATAATGTTGATATATCCCTAAAGAGCATTTTTATCTTTGAATAATTCCATAGCTGTACTTTCAGAATCAAACCAATCATACTTTTTAAGCCATCTGTGAACATTAGCACTCAAGGGTGAGCTAAAAACATTGTATTAGAGGCATCTGCATGAACTTCCAGCTTGTTAACAGTCTTATGATGAGATGGTATCATTGTAGTCCATCCTTGCAGCCTGAATTGCAGAGCTATGCACTAGAAAATACATTGTAGACCATAATTAATAACATTCCTAATCCAGAAATACTCATTATAAGCCTTCATTTCATACACAGTCATTTCTCTATGTCTGAAGTGAGTCATGCAGATCTGTTCACCTGCACATGCTTCCTTTGTCCCCAAGGCCCAGGTCAGTGATCTCACACCAGGAGTTTTCCCAAGGACATCAGAGCTGTTTCTAAGACACTATTTAGACTTCTGAGTACTGGACAGTAGGTAAGGCAGATGCTGATATCACCGCCAAAAGCAATGAATTAGAGGCACACGTCAGTCCTGGTTTCTCACATTTCCTGTTTGGGCCTATAAACATGGCAAATTAGACACTGGCAGCTCCGGCTCTGATGTGCTGGCCAGAGAAGAGTTGGGTGGATTGAGGAACTGGAGTTCTTCCTGACCCTCCCTACACCCATTTCAGGAAATGTGCCTACAACTGAGGTACTGCTCAAAGAAATCACAGTGTCCCAAGTGCTTAGTGAGGGCAGACAAGCACGGTGCAGAAATAAGAAATAATTTCATGCACATAAGCCCTGACACAGGCAATTTCTCAATGTACACAGTGAGTACCATAAAAAGATAAGGCCCCCAAACAGGAAAGCCTGTGTAAACAAGATGTCATGTAAGGCTACTGAATTCTTTCATGTGGATAGCTGGCAAGGGTTGGTCTATTATTTAAACATCTACAAATTCTGTTTTGTTTGTTATTTGGGATTAATAGTTGCTGCAGATTTTAGAGGGTATTTTGAATGGCATCCTCAGCATAGTAACAACATTATAAGCCTTCTTTTTCCTCTATACCCTCTCTTCCCCTGTCTACGGCTGCCTTAGAGGGGAGGTGAATAAGCTCATCAGTATTCAGGTATTGCTAACAGGGAGGTCACCTTCTTCTGTTAAGCAACTCTCAATTTCAAACTGTAAAACCTTGCAATTAGTAATTTGACAAGGACACCAAAGTACATGACTACTTTGCTCTGACTAAGGTGATGTTTTCTGAGTGTAATTCTACTTACAAAGCATGAGAGGAGTGATTCCTGTGAAGGGGCAAATTCTGCCTCTCATATATGTGCAGACTGTGGGATGCAAAGTAAGTGTCATGAAGGTGGAAGCAAAGGGGAGGATAAACAGGGATCTGTAACTAGGCAGAGCAAGGTAGAAATAAAAATTGCTCAAGGTTAGGATAAAGCCTTTCAGAAATTAGCAAGGACTTGCTAATGAGGATTCTTTTAATGACACATTGTATCGTGCTTGACTAAAACAAGAGTAGTAAGACCAAGAGACATAGAACTAACAATTGTAATAGTGTGTAACAGTGTCTTTTTGATAAGATCAAATTCTTCCTTTCTCTACTACCTTCTTTCTTCACAGTTCACCTTAGGGAACAGAACCGTGAGGAAGAAGATTCAGAACTACAAAAACATTTTTCTCACAACCACTGTAGAAATTTCCTGCACTGCTCTGGGTTTACTGTGTACACAGTAGGACACTGGTTCTGTTACTATGTTAGTATGTTCCAAACTCTGATTTGTAAGACCATACAAGGCGACCTACAGCTACTCATGAGTGACACTGCTTCATGTGCTGAAAATGGCCAATACCTCCAGGAGCATCCCATTAACATGCCAGGGATGACCCCAGTACACAGCAAGCTCCACAGGAGGCTGTGTTCTTCTGGTTCTTGAGAAGCACCACTGTAATTTTCCTAAATCAATATGTAACATATCAAGATATAATCCACAATGTATTCAGGAATTGGTACTACTCTGAGTATGGCTACAGGATGGAATAGCTTGTGTCTGGTTACTAAAATAATTATTCTACATTTCATTCTTTTGTAAGTGCAAAAGCAGAAAAACTCAGAGATTATTTCTGTCTAACCTGCATCCTTGATCTCCTACCATAATAAGTGTAGTGTACTGTATCCCAAAGGCCCCGTGCTGAGTTTACACTGTTAAGCATGACACTTCAGCAAAATAACTTGTCTGTTCCAGATACCATCATTTTCCCTTCAGTCACTGAGACTCAAAGCTGTTTTGCAGGAGCTGTTTGATGAACAGCCCAAGCTAGTATATCCTTTCCAATCACTCTTTTCCCTATGATTTGTCAACAGTATTCTATGGTTCAAAAGGTTCAGGTAAAAACCACAAACAGACAAATGTGTTCTAGTACGTGTTAGTTCAAATGAATAATATCTCTGATCACTTTTTATGCAAAGGACTTTCACATGTACCATGAAATGCTCTCATCGCAATAAGCTTTGGAAAGCAGATTTGCTGAGAGGAGGTAGCCATAGTGATAGCAGGGAGCAGCAGGATATGAAAACTCCAAATATCCATCAGAAATTAAAAGGAAAACCAGAGGAGTAAAATGAAGACAAAGCCCCTGCAGGTCTTAAAATGTCAAACTGAATATAAATTATAACTTTATAAGCATTAGCAACCAAAAATAAGTATTGATCTTGCTGTCAGCTTCCATGACGGTGATAATCTTATGAACCTTCTTTTAAAAATAAATAAATAGAAACCATTTTGCACATGCTCAGCAGAAACTCCAGCCTCAGCAGAGCAAAATCTTCTCTGTGCTCCTGGCAATCGCAAAAGAGGCACAGAACCAAGCTGCTAAAAAGTGAGCAGTTGTGATCTGGTTACCCCTTCTACACTGCTGCCTCTTGGGCAATGCTCCCATCTGCCTTTGGAGGCAGGCCAGGGAGTGGGGAGGCAGGCAGAGGCTAAACTGTCATGCTGCTTCAGTACTTGGAGCACAGAAGTGTCCGTCTCTTCACTAAGAGTATTTCATCCCTTTGATAAAAGGATGCAATTACAGAACAGGGAGAAATGGGAGACAAAGAGATTGTGACCCAAGTTGTGGTCACTTACTTTGTGTATCTAGAACTTGATTTTCCAAACTTACTGTTGTTACATAACCCTGTAATACAGGTTTGAATGAGCACAGCTACTCATCACTGCTGCAGGTGTGAGTGAAGTAGTTCCCAGGATCTCCATCACAGATACCCTGTGGGTAAGGAATGCAAAGGGGAGAAAAGGACCTGTGAAGCCTGGCTTGTACTCACACAGACACAAGGTAAGATTCAGCTGCCTTAGGGAAGATCATTCTTTCTCTTCCTGAAATTCCTTGACTCCTTCACGGAACACCTTTCACCTTCAGCAGCAAAACCATACCCAAGATGATGCTTCACTAGACAACTCCAACTTACTGCAGGAATATATGGGGAAAAGCAGCATGTGATCCTGTTATTGAAAGCTGCTTTGCACAGCTTGGCTGTATAAGAATACTTATACTTTAAAATACTCATTTTTTTAGGGTTTTTTTCTTTCCTTGTAAGATACACGCATGTTCACTACAGTACAAGTTAAAAACAAAATGGCTGGTGGACTTTTGTAAAGCTGAAAGCCCAGGGAAGATAAATCATCTCATCCTCTTACTGAAGTCATCCTTTGCGAGCGCAGAGTTGGTAATCCAACACTCCTCTCTGGACCACTGAGCTGAAGCTATCTGATTTTCTCTTGTGCTTGAATTGGACAGCTCCCAGATGATTCCAAAACATCATCTTACTAGACCTCAGACCTGAAGCAAAGGTAAAAAAAAAAGCTAATCTCCTTTGGTCTTGTTCACTGTCATTCCCTGTCTCCCATCCAATTTGGTTAACAATTGGTCTCTATGGCTGAAATATCAGAGATTTAACTGAGGTGTATTATTTTTGGATATCTTTGTGTGTCTTTTCAATGTGGTGAGATGTAAGTCCTTGTTACAGAATAAAATGCAGCAAGTAGCTGGTTAAGTTTTTTATCGCAGTAAAAGCCATACAAATTTGCCACAATCATATTGACATTTAACCCAATGCTTTTCCCTGAAATCATTGCAAAAGGAGCTATGATATATCCAATTACTGATAAGATGAAGACTGATTTATCCTTGTCTTGCATCACTGGCTAAAGTATGTGTTACACACTGTTAGTACATCAGGATGCCAGTGTTGTAACTCACGTGCAGCACTGCTGCAAATGATGACGCTGCTGTGAGGCACCCTGAGTGGAACTCACCTCTTGTGTCCAACATCCAAAATCTCTTATTTAATTTGGAGGTATTTAAGCATTTATCTTGTTCTGTCTCACTTGACTTCTGAGAGAAGCCCAGAGGAGTCACGGACAGAAATTGCATTTGAAGTCTGTGTTATCCAGACACACAGATCCTTGAGATTCTTGGAACACCTGACCCGTGTCAGTACTAAGGTTCTTAATCCGAATAATGCTGTAGGTAAAATTTCTAGGTGCCTTTACTCAAAAAAAGGAGTAATGTAAATAGTTAGAAACTTAGTGTTCATCTGGAACATGAAGCTCAATAGGGCTGAAAGTAAACAACTGCAAATCAGTCATGTTTTGCGCTGAATGGGTTTTAAGGATAGAACAATATATTAATTTTGCCAAAACAATATGCATTATCTGATCCTCCATCAAAGTCTTGAAGGAAATTAAGAAGGAAGGAACTAAGAAGAAAGAAATTAAAAAGGAATTAAGAAGGCCTTGAAGGAAAGAATCGGCTCTGATAAATCACTGCTATTAGGAAATTGATAGGATTTATTTATAGAACAATGATCCAATGCCTTCTTTTCGTGCTTTATCTTAAACAGCTACAAAGTACAGAGAAAGTTGTGCAAGAAAGCTCAGGGGTAGAGCAACATAAAATTGAATAACTTTGAAGCTGTGGTGAGGCAGAAAAACCCCACAGACTGCATAAGAAGAGAGGCATGGAACACAACTTGCTTAAATGAGCTTCCTTTCAACAGGAGAACAAGTAATGAGTAAAACCAGCTGAACAGTTTAAGATGAAAACGTAGAGTATAAACAGACACATCTTTTGCAGGTGATGTCAAATCATTGTGTCAAATCCTGCTTAGGCCAAACAGCTGCACAACAATGCATTTTCTGGCATCCAACTGGCAGAACAGCCTATGAAATTCATCGTGGTTAAGTATTATAACTTGCTTCACATCACAATCACAGCTGACATTAATATAAACAGCAACTTGCTGGACTGCTACAACTCTACAAATAGGTTTCAGGCTGGAGGACAGTAATTTAGAGACACAACATCCAACAGACAGAAGTAAATAGAATGATTTAAAGCCTTTGCCCTTGAACTGACTTCCCAAGTAGGACACAAAACAATATTATTGCAGAAATTATTGAAATTTCCATTGAAACTGAAGGCCCTCATTTCAGAACCAAGCAGCTGTGTGTAATGCCAATGACAATAACCCGTATGTAGATATTAGATCATTACTGTTCTTAATTGTGCAAAATTACTGGCTGGTATAAAGATATTATAATAGACTGAACGATCTCTTCTTTGTCAATTATTGGTCAAACTCTGTTTATTCTGTGAATAAATGTTAACAGTAAGGCCTACAGTAAAATCAACGGAAATTCAAATGGGGATTTTCAAACCTGAAGATTTCTTTTTGTAAACAATTTGATGTTCTGTCACAGACCATGAAAGATGATCCTAAAAACAGTTCATGACTCTGCTGTCAGCCACATCAGTCAGTTATTGCTGAACTGCTGTCCTTCCTTTAAATGTTGCAGTATTCCAGTCACCTAACAGTGGCACTTTGAGAAGCCTATAAAGCAAATAGGACATGTGAATTATATGGTACTTTAGAAAGGAGTCAAGGCTGATTGTCAACAGAAAAGCAAGCTTTTCAAATTAGAAGGCTGATTCAGCTTTTGTTTCCTGCGTTTAACTTTGGCCTGTCAAGGATAGGGATGGTCCTAGTTTATATTTTTTAAGCAGAGTAAGAATACAAGTAGATCGCTTATGAAAGCAGTAATAGCAGTGACTGTAAAAGAGATCATATATATGTCTTCTTGAACTAATTTGAGAAAATAGATAAATGGAGTAAAACCAAAATGTGTGTTTGGTCTCCAACGTCTCAGGGGATCCACCTCCATTCCCAGCATTCAAGTCTTGATCAGCAGTAGACACAAAGTCTTAACAGAAAGCAGATGACTTGCTGCTTCATTTATCTGCTGCCCCTATTACTCCTCCTAGCCTTAAATTACTATAAAATGTAAATTTAAGATAAATCTTTTAAGTCTTTAAGTTTAGACAAGAGCTTGGGCTTTCTTTGCTCTCCAACTCTCCCCCTCACCCTCACGTGTGTAGTATCTAGCCATAGTAATTAGGAAATCTGAGACCACCAAAAAAATCTAAGAAAGCTCCTAAAATTTGCAATTGTTTGACTTCAAACCAAAAAACTTAACTCTAGTTCTCCTGAAGTACCAGTACAAAAGTATGTTTCCTGAGCTTTCATTTCTGTAACCAGGGATTTCTTTCCTAGTTTTTTATCCCTCATAGAAACTATTTTGCTGCCTGGGCAGTCAGCCAAACACTGTAACTGCAGAACAAATCTTTCTTGATTTACTTCTACATAACTTCATGAACATTCTTAGAAATGCCAAGCTGTTTTATTAGCCTTCTGAATTATTAAAAATTCTCAAGCTAATTCCTTGTTATTAATATTTTGACTTTGTTTTATGATTGCATCTGGCTGTGGATTATGCTTACAGGTACTGTCTTGTCTAGTAGCTTTATGCATTGCAGTAGATGTATTTTATCTTGGACAAATACATTATGCATAATTGTTCTCTCTTCCAAACTGATGAGGTTCAACTTTTTCCAAAGCAGAATGAAAACCAAGGTTCTAGTTTCCAATTTTTTAAGCCTGTTAATTCTTTGGTTCCTTACAAGATTTTGTACTGCCCTGGCACAGGTCCTATTGAGGTCCTTTCCATCTTATCGGGCTCTGAAGCATGTCTAGCCCTCATCCTTTCCTTTCCTTCCCACTTCTTCCATTATGTGCTCTTGCTTCTCTCTTATCCTGATTTCTCCCCAGTCTCCTCACACCCTCCCCACTGCCATGCCTTGTGCTGCCATGTCCTTGCTTTCTTGTAGCCTTTGACATGCCTGTGCTTTATCAGTTGAATATACGGTGTAGAAAGCTCCTGGTGTGGATGTCTCTCAGCTGTTTGTGCTCTTGCCAGTGGAGTTACAATTGCACCTACAATCTGCCAGTGAATATCTCCAGATGAATCACATCTTTGAGTAGATCTCTAGTAACTAATGAGTGCTCTCAAGGGCTCCGAGTAGCTGTGTATTTAACAAATCACACTGCATGTACACCTAACTTCTTAGCTGGTATGAATTACCAATCCTGCTAGTAGATTTAGACCATTTACTTAATTTCATCTTTCTGCAAAAGCTAAAGCTTAAGATAAGATTGATTTTTTTTTTTTTAAATTAGCATTTCACTTGCAATATTTTGCTGAGGAAAGAGCTCTGGGGATTTTCAGTTCAAAAAAATGTCACCAGATAATCTACCCTGACATGGAGTCATCGTGTAAACTATCCTGATCTGCTGTAGAATTTCGTAAGTCTTGTAAGAGTCAAACTAATTGACTTGAGTTAGATTAGCATCTATCTCCCAGAGAGCCATACAGACTTTATTTAAAGATGAAAAATCTTTTGTTCCCCAGTGTCATTTGTTCCAACAGCTAATTACTTTCACTTAAACAAATGAACAAAGAAAAAACCTCAAACAACAGAAAGCCCAGTTCTCTCCTTTCTGACCACAATTTGTTTCACTGAAGTCCCCCTTGATTATTTTTATGCCTTTTCTAGCTTGACTGAAGATTTTTAGTACCCAGTATTTTGTCTCCGAGAAGGTACATACATAGTTTGTTTGGGTTTTTTCAAATTTGTACTTGAAACATTTCTGTGAATACTGGATTATGACAACTTTTTGTAGAGCTGTCCCTAAATGCCCGGGGATTTAATTGTCTGGGACATTGAAACATCCCAGAGTTGCCCAGAGACTGTGAAACTGTCATCCAAATTCTGTTCAGCCTGGAGAAAAGAAGGCTCCAGGGAGACCTTAGGGCATCTTCCAGTACATAAGGGGCTCCGAGAGAGCTGGAGATAGACTTTTACAACGCCATGTAGCAGCATGACCCGCGGGAGTGGCTTCACACTGGCAGAGAGGGGGTTTGGGCCAGAAATGAGGAAAAACTTCGTGACGCGCAAGCGCCGGAGCGGGACTGCCCCGCCCCTTAGCCACGCCCCGATCTTAGTCCCGCCCCCTTAGCCACGCCCCTACC
>VWZT01013079.1:31901-104489 GCA_013397055.1 Pachycephala philippinensis
TTCTCTCTTTCTCGCTCCCTTTCTCTCTTCTTTCTGTCTTTTACTCTTTCTTTCACTCTTTCTCTGTCTTTTTTCTCTCTTTCTTTCTCTCTCTCTTTCTCTTTTTCTCTCTTTTTTTCACTCTTTCCTCTCTTTGTCTTTTTTTCTCTCTTTCTCTCTTTTTCTCTCTTTCTCTTCCTACCTACCTATGTCCTGGTCTTCCTCCTCGCATCTTCTCCAGCTAAGGACAAAACCAGCGAGTAGTCTCAGTGACCCCCGCGAAGCCGGCCGTACCCCAGCTCAGCACCACCTCCCCTCCCCACGGCGCTGGGTTCTCATCTGCTTTCCCAGCCGTGACCAGCAGGGACCTTCCCTCCCTCCCTCCGCCTCTCCCGCCTTGCCCCATTCTCTTCCTTTAAACTCCAGGTAGTTCTAGTTTCCATTACAAAACTTCAGCGTGATTTATGTAGTTATAAACACCAGTTTTGTCTTTCAACCCTTCGGGGTGAACTCCTTTCTTTCCTTGTTTTGGCTTTTTTCCCTGCCTTTTCCCTCTCCACCTGCGTGGTATGGCCCACATTTATACGAGACCTCATAAATAACATCTGGTGTCCCTATGATGGAACTAGTCAAATGTCTTAAATAATCCTCAGGACCAATATATTCACCGAATTCCTTCGTTTTCTCTGTCTGTCTCGTAAACAGGCATCCACACATATTTTCCCCCTGTAGCTGGAAGTGTGTCGGTGCCTGTGCACAGCTGTACCAGGACATTGTGTTACATTTCGTGTCACAACCGTGCGTAGCTCAAGAGTCGGTTCCACTACTGGCTTTTAGGAGTTAAGGGAAAAATAAAAATGCTCCTTGTCTTTGTCTTTGGAATTTAACCATTGCAGGAGAATCCAGCCGGTGCAAGGGGCCGGTCCTTCCCGGAGCTCTCCCCTCAGGGCTGGGCTCTGCTGCTTCCCGCACATCCCGGTGTCCCAGCGGAGGAAGGGCTGCCCCGATTGCCCTTCCAGCAAAATCCCCCCTCTGCCTGTGAACGCTTCCTGGGGCAGGGAGGGATAAATCTCTGCGGGTTTACGACTTAAGAGTGTCTCTATACTCTCTGCTTAATATGAAGAAGAAAAACCCCAGAATCTCACGCCATTAAGTAATGATCGCAATTACTTTGGAGCTTCCTCCAAACAACATTAAAATTTTAAAAAAGTGTGTCTGTGTTTGCGCATGTATTTCTCACCCGAATTTTCAGAATCTTTTTACCCCCTTCGGCCCCGAATGGGGCAAGTGTATATAAAAATTCCACAAACAAAATAACCCCCAAACCGCCCAAATCTAACATTTGCAAGGTGTTTTAATACAAAGGCAAACACTGGACCTGCACGGTTCCCCAGCGTGGGGAAGTGCTGTGCCGGTGATTATTAGTCCTGTTAAGTACACAGCGAAATTATCTGCCTCTCCTGACAGCGTGAGAGGAGGATGCTTTCCTCAGGTCCAGAGGAACATTTCCTTTAAAACAAAAACCTTTGGTTCTTCCCAGGTGACAGATCAGTGCGTGTTGAGCTTTACTAAGAGCACTCGCTGCAATTGCAATTATATCCACGGTTTTACTGGTTTAAAACACCAGTGTGAGTGAAATACATGTGGGCATTTATTTTCCTTGTAAAAAATCCGTCAAAGTACCAGGGAAGATCTTTTGCCTCCTGAAATCAGCACTAGCAATAGTTTATCTCCATGCACAAAGCATCACCTGGCAGTGTTTTTGCTCATGTGAAACTCCCAGTAACTTAATCGAAAGCTGCAGTTTTCCCAAAAAGCTCTGAGCAGCCATGGGGATGAGATCAGCCCCGGTCACCTCTAAACTCCGTTTTATTCCGGTGCAGAGTGGAACCTGCTTTGGCTGGGAAAAAGGGAGCCTGTTTTCAGCTCTGTACAGAAAATCACAGTATAATAACTGGTAACGGTGGGAAGAGGGTGAGGGGTGGTGGTGGAAGAACTGCAAATGGGGGTAGAAAACATTTTTTGGGATAAATGGTTTTCACGGAAATAGTCTAGAGTAAAAAATATATTTTAAATTTGCGAGCAGGAAGGAATGAAGCGAAATACTTGAAAACGAAAAGTTCTAGATTTTGATATTAAGGTGAGGCGGTGAATGTGAGAGGTGGTTCTGCTCGAGAAATAAAGTAAACACCGACTGTAACCTGCCCCAGAGCCGCCTGTTCATCCCTACCCTCACACAACGCCGTTCCGTCAGATGAATGAACACTGAGAAAATGAAGGAGGCTCTCGTTAAACCCCTCCAATCCTGCTTTCCCGGGACCTTGCCACGGCAGCCGGCGCCCGGAGGCTTTTCCTTGCGCCCGGCAGCTGGGAGAGGACGGGGGCGATGGCCGAGGCAGGGCAGGGACCTCCTTCTCCTTACGCTTCACAGGTTCCTCTAAACTTTAACTTACGAGTGACACGAGACGAGCGAAAGTAACTGAGCCCCGACCCGAAAACTCGCATTTTGGAAAGAGATGGGTTTTCTACTCCCCTCTTTTATTTTTAATATGTATATAGAGTTTTTCCTCACCCTCCTTGCTCTGGCTGAGGAAGTTTGGGCTTGTTTGGAAAGTTTGGACAGAATAATCACCAAAAAAAAAAAAAAACANAAAAAAAAAAAAAAAAAAAAAACACGTTAGAGAGTTTCCATTCTGGATAAAAGGTGATAATTGTAGCGGTTTTCTCGCTGATGTGGAGCAATACCAGCACCCCAAATAAACACCCTGGGCTGGTGGTACAGTTCCGGGTGTGGGAGCTTTTTCCCCTTCTCTAGCGGTAAAAATCGTGCCTGTGTGTTTGTGTACACACATGTGCTTGTGTTACTGACCTGCGGGAAGTATTTCACAGCTACTTACTTCTCCCGATGCAGAAAACGAAGGGTACGGGGTTATTAAAATGAAGGGTTCAGGGCTGTTTTCTCCTTTCCGCACTTACTTTTCCCCTCTCTCTGTTTCCGTGCCCCATCCCGTGCAGGCAGAGCCTTTCACAGGCTCTTTTATTTGCCTCAAACACCTGACACACGGCTCCGGGAGGCTCTTTCTGCAGTCTGGGCTCCAAGCCCTGCCAGGAGGGGTGGCCCCGCTCTGAAACACGCTCGGACAGGGCTGTTGGGAGGCGAGAATTGACAGTGATGGGGAAGGGGGGAAGTTTGGGTTAACGCCAGTGATAGCCAGGGTCAAGGTGATCCCGACTAGGGACTAATAACAATAACAATAATAATAGTAATAATAAGAGTAATAACGCCACCACCGATATAATACTAAAAAAGTCGAGAGAAGAGGGAGGAAGACCTAAGAGGGAGCTCATCCTTTTCCCAGCCTCATCAAGACCTCCTTCAACCCTGCAACCCTGTCACCTTTCTAGGGGGGTCTGCACAACCCCAAAGCGGCCCCTTCTCCCCTCCATGCGGGGCGATAAGGAGNTAAAATAGTTATCCAGCCCAGCACACAGGCAAGTGCCGTTTGAGAGTAATTTCTGCCCCGAGCACTTGGCCGGGGGCAAAGCAAGCGTGCTCTCTAACTGATCAACCTGGATATTTCATTATTCATTAATTTACTGTTTAACCAAATCCCACTCATTATCAGAGGCAACGCTTGGCAGAGCCCAGCGAACAGTAGCAGTTGGTGTCAGGCGTGGAGAATTGGCCCATTTGATCCTGGGCTGTTTTATTATTCAACACCACTGACTGAGAAAAAGGCCCATGAATAATAAAGAGCCAAAGCGTGTTTGAACTGAGAAGCATGACACAGCCTTACAAAACAGCAGTTAGGAAATTAAAGGCGAGGTGGCCCAGGCTTTGCATTTTTTATTCTCACTGTGGGCACAGGCATTGGGATTCCACATTTCTGTTGCTCCTGTGTTTATTGTTGTCGCTGTTACTGTTTTCCCACAAGCTGTTTGAGAGGTGTGAACCCAAAATGTGGATTGGGATCTTTTCCATTGCAAAGTTGCTCACCGTGCTCTATCCTGATCATCATTTTGGTTTTAACAATGGCAAATCTTTTGCTGCATGATTTTTCTCCCTTCCTTTACTCCATAGATAGTGAGACCCCTACAAACATCACATCTGGATTATTTTGGGTGTAAATCCACAAAAACACTCCCAACAGAGGGTTAACGGAGCACTGGGATGCCAGTGGTGCCACAGAAACTCTACTGATCTCCCGATGGACCCTCACGGCTGGGTCTGGTCTTTCAGGATCAAGCCTCCAGAAGAATATTACTCTGAAGGCATTTTCCCTATTTTAATAAAAAATCAAAATAGGCAGTGATTGATCATCAGCTAAAAAGCAGCATACACCTCTTAGAGAGTGACAACATTTAAAAATTCCTTTCATATTCCGAGCAAATGATTTAATTGTAATCCTTACTGTCACCATAAAGCTTTTCACTCTTCTAAACGCAAATCTTTGCCCTTTGGCCCTAATCCTTGCCTCAAGTAAGGCAGAAGCTCACAGGTGTTATCTCAGTTACATCAGGGTCAAACTGGATTTTCCAAAATGCTTCCATTTTTTGCAGGATTTGTAAGAGTGGTGACTATGAAGTGGTGGCATTTAGCATGGTTTTTAAAAAAATGGTGCATAAAACATGGGGTCCTGAAAAAGAATGAGGAGCAAATAGCTGACAGCAGCTTGGAAAAATGTTGACCAAAATACCTCTGTCTTATAAAAGTCATACAAGAACATTGGAGCAAGATAACTTATCTGAAGCCACAATAATCACAGGAGTGAACCTGGAGAATTCAGAGCAGCCTCACCTGAATCTCACCCTCTAAAAATGAGAGAGTTTTTCCAAGGTGTTCGGACAAAATATTGTTTCTGTGTTGCCATTGTGATCTTTGTTGATTATGACAATGCTGTGCTGAAATACTTTCTTATTTTTCTGTGTTGCATTATATTTCTGTTAGAAATAGCATCTTTAAAGCTGTCGGGTTGTGGCAAAAATTTGGCTTTTAGTCTTTCCACAAGGAGATGGTAGGATGCATTTAGCCCTTTGTGTTTTTCTAACCTCCTTCTGTTGACTTTGCCAAGAATCATGGTAGGAGCAGTCATGCTATTTTAGTCGTCCCTGCGTGGAATGATGGGCAGAACAGACAGTAGTGAGCATGGAATGGGGGTGCAAACCCTGTGACACTGACACTGCTGTGTCCCCCCTCTGTGGTTTGCATCTCTTCAGACCTGGACAGTCCTGAAGATGTTTGGATGATGAAAAGAGACTGTTCCCCCTGTTTGTGTCCCTCCCTACCTTCCTCTCCTCTGCTCTCCTGCCCCTCTGAGACACCCAGAGCTGGGATTTCTGATGGGTGGTTGATGTGCAGGGAATGGCACTCATAATGCCAAGTGCAGGTTGTCTCCACATATTAGTTCTGGTAAGGATCAACAAAGACCTCCTAAATGGTTTAGAGTTACTCAATGCGGATCAATTGTTTATTTAATAAAAAAGTGGCCAATTCAACCCCACACCACATGTCTTGTTTTATTTGTGGCCTGGCTTCCTGCAAAGGCATTTTTGAACGGGCCATGTGTATCCTATTGTGGTAGCAGGCACTTATCCATCGACTCTGTCTCGTCCTGAAGGGTTTTTTCTAGGTTTTAGGCTTTGTTTTTGTTATTTTTCTTTTTTTTAATTCTTATTTTTCCTTTCCCCCACCACCTGCCACTACTTCTAGGAGTGAATTTTGTTGGGATCTTGTCTTGATTAATAGAAACTCAGGTCCGAATCCCTGTCAGGAATATACAATTGGAAATTTGGCTTCTTAGTCAGAGCTCTTCCTTATCTTCCTAAATCAAAACCTGCTTTAGAAATTACTTCAGATTCTCAGAGCTTCCTCTTAAGTCTGGTTCAGACTGACTGTGGGTTTCAAATACTGAAAAGAAATAACGTGATGTCTGTGCATGTGGGTGCACATGGGTTGGTACAGATGAGCCTTCTCTGTTTATGCCTCTGAAGTGTCTGTACACAACATTTTTTCCTATCCTCTTTTCTTACTGATCTTTTAATGATATTCGTGGCTCTGGTTAGTGTTCCTGGAATTGAATGCATCCGGTGAAACCAGTCCCATCGCCTCCAAGATTTCTTGTTAACATTTGTGTGGGTTTCACACACCTCTGAGGTTGGTCTTGTCTTCATGAGGACAAGATGGGCTTAAGGGCGAGGTCATAGAAGCAAGGAATCATGGAATGCTTTGGGTTGGAAGCGACCTGGAGGGTTGTGTTGTTCCAACTCCCCTGCCATGGGCAGGGAAGGTTGCACCAGACCACATTACTGGGAGCCACATCCAACCTGGCCTTGGGCACCTCCAGGTCTGTGGCCACTGAAACAACATTTTTGCTGATGTTGGGAGAAGGATTTCACCTGCACATCACCAGCTGCTCAGGAAGGCCACGCAGCCTTGCAGAGGGGATTATTTATGTGGATCACCTCAGGTGCCTGCAGAGTGCTTGGACAGGGAGTCACTGCAGAGGTGGGTGCTTGTCCTCGTGTCGGGAACACCAGGAATTTGCTTTTGTAACATTCCCATGGATGCAACAGGGGGTTGAGGAGGTGACTATATTCCTCCATAAGAAACTCCATTACTCTCTCCAGATGAAAGATACAGCCTGAATCTACAGTGCTGGAACCGCCTTTTGTTTCAAAAATTTGTGAAATGATGCCTTGATTTAAAGTCCTGACACGAACTAAAATAAAAACCACCACAGCATACATTCTTCAGAAGGTATAAAATAAGGATTCAAGGTGATTTTCTGAGAGGGCAAAGGTCCCCAGGAACAGCAAGTCTTTCTGTTCCTCAGCAAGAAGTGAGTGCTCTTTGTGCCACAGAAAGGAAAACTAAAAAGAACCCCTCACTCCACTGTCAGAATGAAAGAAGAAATGCAGTGTTTCCATGCGTGCACGAATGTGATGAGCAGACGTGCATCCCAGGGAGGGCTGTTGAGCATAAGTGGATGCGAATGCCAGTGGAGGATTATAGGTGCAGAACTGCAGGTTTAATCACAAGTGATGATAATTGACCGTGGGGGGAGGTGGGCAGCACTGGTGGTGTAGCTGAATAGGGAGTGTGAGGGTGTGATTGTAATTAAGTGTGGGTGTAACACTCTGGACATAACTGAATGTGAGTGCCAGGAGTTGGGCACGTAACCCAATGTGAAAGTGTCTGAGTGAGTACATGTTAGTGCAGGCAGGAGGGCATGATTGAAGCTGAAGGTCAGTGTGTGTGTGTGAGATGGGGCTGGTGTGTGAGCAGAGGACTCTCAGTGCCAGCAACAAGGGCTACAAAATTAGTGGATGCAGTTAACGAACCCAATAGTGAACAGTGCTGGGCTAGTCTACAGAACACTGACTTCTTGCTCAAATAAAATACTGCAAGTATTTTTTTCCCTGTTCATGCTCCCAGTGCATAATTTTTTTTAATGTAGAGTTTGACTTGTAAGTTTACAGCAGGAAAATTTGCACAAGGAATTTCCAACGATTTTTTGTGTCGGAGGTATTTGAAAATACCTTTTTGTCATGTGTAACGTGTTTCTAAGACCTGCATTAAACCAATCACAGCAAGGAGCTAACACATCATAAACTATATGTAAAATCAAAACTAATTAGCACAGCTTGATTTTCATGTATCAAACACATACAATCAACAGCTCATAGACCTGAGACTGAGATGCCTCCAAGAAATTATTTGGAATGTTAATTCAAATAATGACTAAACTGTAACCTTGAAGACCATGTGTGAATCAAAAAAGAACGTGCATTAATTCAACCTTTCTTTTCCCCTCCAAACTAGTTGTGCAGCTCCAGTTGTTTGTGTGCCAGAATGATTTAAAGTGATGCTACCAGCAACACACTCGTAGCCTTTTACCATTATATGAAAGTTTCCTGTTATTTTCACCTTCCTTTTAACAGCTTCTCATTGCGACGGGCACACATTTCTCTTCATGTGCCTTGGGGCTTCTTGACACTTCAGAATTTACCAGAATAGCTATTCCAGAATTCTGGAATAAAACTGGCTACATGGGGGCTTTAATTAAGCAACTACTTGGGAACCATTATCCAGAAATAGTAAATTTCCAGGAGTAGAAAGCCTTTAGAGAAACAATATGGTTGAGTGAGAGACATGGCATGGGAATAAGGAAAAAATGTCATATTTTCTCAGCTCCACTGGAACAGACACTTTAACCCTCATTTTTGATGTTCATAAATGGGGATAGAGAGCCGTATTCTGGTTGTTTGCTAAGGACTGAAGTTAATCTCACTAGATTTTACTTGACTATAAGGAGACACCTGTAAAAATTGCAAAGGTTCCCTCTACATGGATAGAGAGAACTTCCAGTGGGTGCCTTGTATCACCCTAACCTGAGTACCTAGATTGGCTGGATGCACATAATTTCTACATCTTTGTTTCTCAGTGCACTTTACAGACACGTGGAGGACCCAAAGAAGATGTTATGAATTGCAAAAATACTTGGTGATGCCCTCAATGGACTAAGAGGTCACATCTGAAAAGTTGCTAAAGTAGGCAGAGATAAATGGCAAAAAGATGATTTTTGCTGCTTAATTTATGCTGAGAGACCCTTTGAGGTCTTCAGACATAAAGAATTGCACTTTCCAGCAATCTCATTGCTACTGTGAAGTTTCCTCCTTCCTTGTGCTGTGCTTTTTCCTGCAAGGGGATTTAACTTGTTTTCCCTAGGAGGATTCAGCTTTTGAGGCCTAATAGGTAAGACACGAGCTCAAGTTTCACAGTATCTTTAGAGTCACACTTTGTTCTGACACCATTGCAGGTCCTTGGCACTGCTCTGCTGCCACAGGAGGAACACAGTGTCTACCAGCAGCAGAGGGTCTTTGGATGTGGTCTCCACATTTAACACTTGCCACTGTAACACAAGGACAGATCTAGGGGGCAAAGTGGCTGTCCAAAGGGAAATCAGACTCCCCTGTGTTTCCTCACTCCTGGTTCCACAGTCACTTAACTGCAGCATGAAGGGGTGAGATTCTTTTTTCCTAAAGCAGCCTGGTGGTTTAAGGGGCTTTGTTGGGAGACAGGGGCCTGAAATCGTTCAAGTGCAGCAGGACATTAACCTTAAATCTCCTTTTTCTGGGAAAAAACAGCTCTTACTTCAGGTACACTTTGAATAGAAGTGGTTATGGACTGGGAGTGACACCGTCTCTCATCTTTTAGGAGAGACAATAATTTTAAACCCATTCTCTCTTGTGCTATCACTATCTGCCCATGTGGAAAGTCTCTCTCCCTCTATGATAAGCCCCATTCAGGTACTGGAGGGCCACAATGAGGTCATCCTAAAGTCTTTGCTTCTCCAGGCTGAACAACTCTCCCGGCCTGTCTCCATGGAAGTGCTCCAGCCCTTTGATAGTTCTCTGATTTGTGATTAACTTTCTTCTTTGTTGCAGAGGTGAGCTCTTGGATTATGTTCCCAGCCTTCTTTGAGGTATGAGAGCCTGAGGACATGGATTTGGGGCTGAGCTGTGGGCATTGAGTCACTGAGTGTGGTGTCTGCTCCGACACCCATCCGTCACTGCCAAAACCTTTGGTGACATCAGTGGCCGAAGACTGGGGCCTTCAAGTGTAAATTTGAAGGAATGAATCAGTGCACACTCCCATAAAGGTTCCTGTTGGAAATGACTTGATTAAAAATAACACACTTAGGAGAGGTGTTTCAGCTCCAGCCAGACCTCATTAACAGAATCACTCTTGATGTTCTCCTTGGCATGCCTGGCGTTAGGTCTGCTTCGAACTTGTTTATGAGGTTGTTTGAGGTTTGTGCAGCACACAAGATCTCCAGTTGGAAAAGTGTCACTGCATGAGGCTGTAATCCTTGCTGTGGTCAACGTGTTGAGAGTTTTATATTTCCTGACCGCAGGATCTTTCCATAAAGTGGAGGGGGGGAGGGAGATTATTGTGATTAACCAGCTGGTTTATTAAAACTTCTGGAAGCCATGGTGAAGCTTTAATGAGATTATTGTGTCCATAAACTGCAAAGTTTCTTCTACTCTTTCTTATTATGGCGAAAAGAGAGGAACTGGCCAGGACTTTCTCAGACCATGTGAAAGGTTATTAGAGACCGTAACTCTGGGTGTGAATGGTGGCAGCGAGAGAGGGAGAGGCTTTCCTGATGCACTCACCAGCTGAAAATTTGTGAGGTGTTTTTTCCCTTCCCATGGTCGCTGGAGGTGTAGAGTGCAGCAGGAGCTTCTGGCAGCCACACCAGAAACAGGGACAGAGTCCCTCCTTCTCAAGTCTCCCTGGTTAACCTGCAGGCTGAAATGTGAGCAAGTTTTCCATGGGCTGGCCATGATCCGTGGTTTGAAACCAGATATTACATTTATAGACCCTGTTTTGGCAGGGCCCTGAAGCACCTAAGCAACAGTTTGTGTGTGACTTCAGCCTGATCTGTCTGTGTCCCCAGTCAGAGGCACACCAGGCTCCCTTCCCATCTTGTGACATCGGTGGAACAGCAGTTTTCATACGATGGCAACAACATTTAGCATTTGTATAGAACAAATTTTTGGCTTGCTTTTCAACATCAACTCACTCATTGCTCTGCCAAGTAGCAGAATAGCAGGATGCAGTGCACAAGGAAGAGTTGAAGTGACCTGGATTTGAGGAAGAGCACCAGGAAGGTCAGCTGTAAGAATTCCTTGGCCTTTCTGTCTTGATTCCTCCTTCTTTCTCCTAACCCAAAATGAAATGTGAAAAAATTACAGGCTGTTCTAGTAATTTCCTAATCTTCTCACCTTTTGTTAATTAGATTACTCCAGATCTTAATTTCCTCATTTTCATTGTTCTTCCTTTTTTTTTTTTTAAACTGCTCCATTTTTTATTTGCTTTCACATTCTATTTTTTTTAAAAAATCAGGGTGGCATTTAGCCAACTGTCATTTTGCTTGAAGATGTGGAAAAGACATCAGAAAAACTTTACAAGAAAGATGAAAAATATGTCAGGTTTTGTCCGTTCTGGTGAGCCTTTCTGGACTTAAGAAAAAGAAGAAAAAAAAAAATTCAAGCAGTGGGAAACTCAAATATTTGTAACATAAGGAGTTATAAGTCCATCCTCCACAGCAGACAGCTTGGAGCTATCAGACCCCACTTCCTTGGCATCTGGCCAAAATGGCACAATCGAGTCATATCAGTATCCATATGGGGCAGATTATTCTTCATTTGGGTGACTTTGATGCAAAAAATAGACAATATCACACCTTCTGGTGTCAGGCTGCAGCAAAGAGTGATCCATATCCACCTCTTTGTAATCGCACCAGTAAATGTATTTTTTTGGAACAAATCAGGAGGGGAAGTAGTGAGACCCTTCAGTAGATACCCTCTGTACATCCCAAGGTGCTACACGTCCTAGGAGCCATGCTAATAATTTCAAAGCCCTGATTAAACATTTCTGAAAGAAACTAGTGTGTGGTCTCTTTTATAATGAGTGCAATAAAAATTACTGGACCCAATTTATCCTTAACAAATGCAGGGAGAGAGGAGAATCCTATTTTTTAGTTGTTACTGTAGCAAATATTTATATTTTTTTTCCTTTTTTAGGCATTGGCTCAACAATTTCTGTTTATTTATAACATAAATGAAGGGGAAAGGATGTTGTTAAATGAAGAAGCCATATAAATACAGGCATTATAAAGACACAGGGCTGGCTATTAAAGTACTCCGGAAAGTAGTTATGAAGTCTGATTCAGCTTTCATTTCAATCAGGAGCAAAATTATAATTGATTCAGTAGAAAGAGGGCCTGGCCTTAATTTCATTGGTGCTGTCCACTGTAAAGTAATTGATTCACATTTTTGGCCTTTTGATGCAGCAGAGAATATTCCTTAAATTTTCATAGCAGAGCACCTACTCCTGCCATTTGAGATAGGTTACATCCAGTGTGGCACAGGATCTCATTCAAGGATGTGATTTTATTAGCCTTGTGTAAATAACTTTCCTGGTAGTATATATATGGAAAGAAAACGAAATTTTGGCAGTAACCTAGTCAAATTCTGATGATAACCACAAAGGGTCAATTTATGGGCAGGCAGAAACACCATCAGTGTAGGCAGGGCTGGAAACCCACAGGTGGACTTCCTGTAGGTTAGGAAAGCTGATGGGCAGGAGCATTTTATCCTCTCTGCTTTGACATATTTGTACTGGACATGATCTTCAACACCTTCACCCATTTCAGGAATAAACCTGCTTAGTTCTACACTGTGCAGTACCCAAGAAACTGCAGACTTTCCCTACCTCTTATGCAACTACATCCAGAGATCCAGCTTATTTCAAGGGGACTGGGACACAAGTGACTGACTGCCAGCAGTGGTGACATGGCACTCCTTCTACGTCAGGGATCTCATACAGAAAGAGCTGATAATTTGGATTGTTGCTTCCAGCTGGCGTTGAGCTGACACAGAAGGGAAAATTTGCTCATCCTCTGACACCGAATCTCCATGCAAAGCTGGGATCCATGTACTTGTGTGCATGTAATTTAGGAATACATTGTTGTGGCATCATAGGATGGTTTGGGTTAGAAGAGACCTTAAAGATCATCCAATTCCAATCCCCTGCCATGGGCAGGGACACCTTTCACTGTCCCAGGTTGCTCCCAGCCCTGTCCAGCCTGGCCTTGGACACTTCCAGGGATGGGGCAGCCACAGTTTCTCTGGAAAACCTGTGCCAGGGACTCACCACCCTCACAGCAAAGAATTTCTCCCTGATATTTGATTGAACTCTGCCCTCTGTCAGTGGGAAACCATTCCCCCTTGTCCTGTCACTCCATGCCCTTGTCCAAAGTCCCTCTCCAGCTCTCTTGAAGCCCTTCTCGTCACTGAAAGGTGCTCTAAGTTCTCCCCAGAGACCTTATGATTGGTCCACAAGAAGTTTGCACTGGAGCTGTTGGTGTGGCACAGAGAATAGGAAGCATCCTGTGCTTGTGGCAGCTCTGCTTGTAACCTGCTGGAGACACAGCCATGCTTTGAGACTTTGTTCCTTATTCCTGAGCCTGGGAAGTGGTGAGGGGACCTTTTAGACTGTATGAGATAATCCCTTACACTTTTGTTTGGCAAAAAGGCTAGTAATCACAGGGAACCCTGCAATTGTTGTTGTACTCAGGGACAGGGTCTGATCTTAAGGCAAGGAAAAACATACTCAAATTTTCACTTGCAAAAAATGCTGCAGAGGTTAGAATCATAGAATATCCTGAGCTGGAAGGAAGTTGAAGGGACACACAAGGCTTATCAAGTCCAGCTCCTAAGGTTTGTTTTTAGAGAGCTACCACAGGACATATCTAGTTCATAAATGGTAAATATATTGTGAAGGTGGAAAAGTTCTGCCCCATCCCCTCCTCACCATGACCTCCAGTGTTCACCTGTAAAACACCTGAGCACTCTGTGTCCTGCAAACAGAAGTAGCAAGTGGCAGACCAGCAAATTAGTGGGTTGGAGACCTTCAAGAATAAGACATGAGGCAGGAATAACCTTGAATCACCAAGTCCAATCTGCTGGTGAGGGAATGAGGAGTCTGAGGGGTTTTCAAAGGAAGTTTCCCGGCAGGAGTTGCAGATACCCAGAGGTCCATCTTCACCTCACTGTATTCTGGGCCCACATGACACTGGGAATTGCTGCTACTGCAGATTCCGTGGGTCAGGTGATGTTAAAGAAAAGGCTTCCAGGGAAGTTCTGCATGTGGACACTAATCCCCTGCCAAAGATAGCTATATTCTCTCGCGCTCCCCTGGAGGATTTTGGTGGGCAAATAAAGCCTGTGCCTCAGATTGCCCGTAATATTTCATTGTTTTATTAAATCACCATGGCAGCAATGGTTGTTCCACAGCAGAAAACTTCTTCCCAAGGAAAAGGTGTTTGGCTCAATGCGTCCAGGGTGTGTGTACCCTCCAGGCAAAGGAATCCTTGGTCACTCTGTGAGACTGCCTGGTTTAGTCCGGGACTGTAGATCTGCATATAATACATGTTAAAACCCATCAGCCCCATCCCTTCCTCCATCTCTAACAGCACGGAATTATTCCACAAGTTTCTATTTTTGCTAATTGGCTGCAGCTCTGTAATTATGAGATAACCGCTCCAAATGAAATATTTGGGATTGGGTTTGAAATATTGTCTCTTCCTGCCTGCCTGGGGGATTTATGCAAATGCAGAAAAAAATCTACTCTAAGTCAAAAGATTCTGTGGTCTTATCCACCTCTTCCAGGACTTTATGAGCAGGAAGGAAGGTTAGGGCAGTTTTTCATTTCCTATGTGAATGTCAGAACTTGGAACAATAATGGGGTCTGGAATTGCTCTTAATAAAAAGTATGTTGGGATTATCAGTAGAATGGAAGGGAAATGCACCAGGTGAGATAGCAGATATAAAAATAATTTTCCTGTTACAAAGTAGTTTTCTCCCTTTAAATGGCATGAAGGGCTAATCTGTTTAGTATCCAAGCAAGCTATTTATCTGGTAATTTATTTTCCTGCAAAAAAAAAAAAAAAGTCCATCTGATATTATTAGGATATAAACAGACTGTGTATATATTGTCTTCTTTTTTTGTCTTGGTTTCTTTTTGTTTTGTTTTGCTTTTGTCTTTGTGTGGGTTTTGTTGTTGTTTTGGTTTTGTTTGTTTTTCTTTCAGGTTTCAAATGATGAAAAAAGAAGATTATTTTAACTCTGCATCTGACATGCACCATCCATAGGTCAGAAGCACAAGCTATAGATTAGAACATTTATAGGACTCAAGAGACAAGAAGTTAATTTTAAGTGTGAACTTTAAAAGCTTCAGCTGACTTCAGTTTGGAAGAAGAGATGAGACAGTTCAAGGTTTTACATGACTTAAGTATCCCAGAACAAGCCAACTACAGCACCTGGGAGAAGGTGGTTTAAAAATAACTCTGAAGCATATAAAATTAATAATAATCTGGTGAAGCTTTTAGTTTGTAGCAGTTTCCCCTGGTCTGAGCAACCTGTACAAGTGGAAGATGTCGCTGTCCACAGCAGGGGATTTGGAACTGGATGAGCTTTAATGTCCCTTCCAACTAAAACAATTCCATGATTCCAGGAATAGTTAATACAAAAAGTATTCCACGCCTGGAATTCAGTGCAGAAATTTGGAGACTTTGGCAGATTTTCCTGTTCATAGGAAGTCAAATGCCATAAAATACACACATGTTGCATTGCACATGCAGATACAGTTAGTTCACCTATATAGAATGTATATGCATATACCTGCACAGATACGTGTATTTAAACAGGGGAAGAGGAGAGTGACAATGAATCAATGTTAGAGCAAAAGAGATACACTCGAAATCAAAACTTGCTTCTGGGAAGCATAAATATGAAAAAGCAGTATTTGTTACTGCAACAACATTCATGAGATTTTTAGAGACATCCTGAATATTTGGGGGGGAAGATGAGTCTCATGGAATGTCACATGTCCAGGTGGCAGATTCCTAATCCAAGCTGGCTGTCTAAGGTGTTGGTCACCTCTCAATAGTCAGTGGAAGCAGACAGGATCTTCCAGAGCTCATCTCACTTATACTGGGATGGATGAGGCCATTTCTAGAGGTTTGTGCCTTTCTCCACTGTCTCTAATTGGAACTGATTAAGCAGTGTAGATGAATGTCTGACTTTCCGATGGTTAAAGTTAGGTGAGGTGAATTCACTCTTCCTGTGGGGGAACGCCTCCGATCCAAATAAATTTCTGCAGTGTTTGAGATGCATTACTTTAGATTGCCAGTCTAAATACTAAGAAGCCAAAGACTTCAACTATTTCAAGCTTTGGTACACCTGAAGTCTTTAAGCATTAATTATACTGCTACAGTGTCCTTCATCATCTGTCCTTCACCTGTCCTTTGGCTGCCACTCTTAGGCAAAATCATGGAGCATGAGGCCTCATTCCCACCATTTGAATAACGCCTAAGTCCTTTGCCTGTATTTTGGCACTGCCAGTGCCAGATGAAGCCAAGGATGCAAATACATGAAGTATCATTCAGAGATAAAGGGAGGTGGGATTCAATTAGAGGTACTGGCACTTCAGTGCTGTTTTCAACATAGAGGTGCCTATGGCTCTCCAAGTATTAAACATCCTGCTAAGGGAAGTAGTCGGTGGAGGAGAGAGGCTGCCAGCTCACACTTACATTTAATTTTAGTCAGAAAGCCCAGAAGCTCGAGCTAAGAGATCAAATGTAGGTTATTTCGCCCCACCTCTGACCCTTCACTCAGATGTAGCCAAGTCTGTGAAACTCCTCCCACCTGCCCACCTCATTTATCCCTAAATGGCACCTGGGGCTGTGTGTGCCCCTGCTGAGTCAGCTGTTGTGCCTGGTCCATGGTGTCAGGTGCCCAAGCCAGGCTTGCACAGGCTGTTCCTAACTCTGCCAGAATGAGTTCAGCTAAAACATCGTGGCCCTGAAGAACACGTGGTTTGCCTTGCCCAGAAGGCATCTTCCACATCAAAATCTAGTCTATAGCAGGAGATTCGGGGCAAAAGAGGAAAATTAAGTAAATAGGGACTTATCCTTCATTCCTAACACCAGGCACAGGCTGTTCTGCAGGGAGGAATGCAAATGTTATGGGACCAGGGGAAAAAGAGGGAAAATTGCTTTGCAGCTGGTTTGTGTGCTGAGATGGAAGACTCCTGCTCCTGCCATCATGTGTGCACTGTTCACTGAAAAGTCACAGAGTAAAACATGCACACAGTCCCCAGAGAGCTCTTTGTCAGTCCTGATGGTGCCAGCTGACTCATCAGGGAGCCTAAATGTCATCATTTGGGTTACTCCATCGAGTGAGTACCTGCTGCTTTCTGTGGTGCCTGTTTTGGGTGTTTGCAATAAATGAACTGGATAACGTTTTAAGATACCACTCCAAGTACAGAGTTGCACAGGATCTGTCAACCCTTTACAGACCTTAAGCTCAGTGCTTCATCCTTTTTAATAAGAGAATAATTAGGACACTTCAAAAAGATCCACCTAAATTTTATTTTTTCATATTCAGAAGTAGCTAAACCAAAATCAGGAATGTGGCACTGGTATGGCATCAATGCAAGCAAGGTCAGAAAGAGTCACAAAATCTGATTTTGAGCTCCACTAACCCTTTATGAAAATTCCCATGCAAATCATCCAGTATGCCTCACTTCTATCAGGCTTTTGCTGAAGCTGTAACCTTGTGCAGTGTGTTTCTCCTAGGCCCTGGATTTTCTGGCTGTGTGCACATGCTCACTGTTAGTGAAAGCAAATGGCTACAGGGGATTCCAAGTCTTAAATTTAATAACGGGTAGGAGTTAAAGTAAAAAGTGACTTTGCACTGGTGCAAAGGCTCTGCCATGGACATGCCAATGATGAGCTGAGCTGAGCACAGACCTGGGCATTATCTGGTCAGTTCCTGTAAAGGCAGAGAAGGGAAAACACATTTTCTCCTCACCTTCTTCTCTTCTCTTCCTCCCCTCAACTCCACCCTCATTGCACCTGTGAAGTCTCAGACTGCTTTTCCCCCTCCTTTTTTCTTTCTCCCCTTTTCAACTCTCCAGCTGCTGCTGAAAAGGGAATTTCCAAAGCATCCAGGATCCCAAGAGCAGCGTGCTAGGAATAAATAGCACAAAGACAAGTCATTCCATGGCAAATACCACTCAGTAGGGAGCAGGAAAGCTGAAGCAGTAAGTATGCCAGTAATTCTAATCAATATGCCCTCTTTGCATGTCAGGCTACAAATGCAGAACAAAGTTGGTTAAAATGCACGTCCTGGGACATTTTAACATCTGGAACTTTTTATGTATTCATGAAGATTGTGAGTCAGATTCAAAAAGCTGTTAAAACAAGTGTGTTGATACACATAAGGTTTACTGTATATATAGAAAAAAAGCAGCATTGTTAACATGTTTTTTTGTATCCCTGCCAACCTCCTGCCAACTGGGGATGGAGTGTAGGTTGTTGGCATGGATTCCTAAAGCTCTCATTGGAATGGAAACTTCCCAGTGCTGGTTCAAAGGTTAGCTGGTTGTTTGATTTAAGCCAAATAGCCTTAGAATACAGGGATTTTTTTTTTCATCGAAACGAGCATTTATGTTGGTAATTCTCACATTTGGTTTTGGTTGTTACTGGAGATGTTTATTTGGACTTGAAACAAGTGGTCTGGTTGACTTGGTACTAAAAGAGCCTGATTTAGCTTGGGTAAGACTCGCATTATAGCAGTAGCTGATTGTTTTTGAAGGAATTAAGCTCGCCTCATGCTGCTTGTGTATAGATTAGACTCCTAGTCCTGGTTAATCGACAAGCAACCTGCTTTAGGACAGAGTGAATCACTGTCTGGAGGTTCCTAATTCTTTTGTATTGACTCCATACACAGAAACTGGAAGACTGGTTTGGTCCCAGTGCTTAACACTGACTTTAGCATCACCTTTAATACGTGTTAGTGAGATGAGATTCATGTGTCCCTCAGAGATAGAAACACCTCAAATCTATTGAGAAATCTCCAGTTGTTTAGGAAATGAAATTTGTTTCCAAATCCCTTTTGGCTTTAATAAATGGGAACGAGGTATCTATTTATTTTAAAACAATGTGCTTGGTGGACTGTGAAGCTGCTCTTCATTTCATGAACCCTTCCACCAGCAGTTTCAGATATCCACAGGTAACTGGTCACAAGGGTTGGGATGAAAAACTGTAGCCTGAGCCCAGTGGTGCACTTTGAAAGTGTCTTCCTGGGGGCAAAGCTGGAGGCAAAAAGATTTCCTTTTTTCCCCCCAGTTGTTCACTAACCGTAAAGGACTCTGTACCTCAGGGAACCCATCAGGTAGCTTTTTATCCATGAGAATGAGTTTGAGCTATAATTAATTAATTAATCACTACAAAGCACTCTGAGATTTTGCAAGAATTCAAGGCAAAAATACTAATACTCATGTTTATGGGAATCATAAAGATAATGTACATATAAAAAGAAATAATATTTTATGAATGTGTTTACAGTATCCTCACTTAATAGCCATTTGGTTTGATCACCCTTAAAAAAACCTCGAGTCAAAATGTTATGTTCTGTTAGCTCCTTGTAGACCCATAAAACTTTCAATATAACTCATTCATTCTTAAATTCATTTTTTTTTTCTTTAAAAGAGTAGTTTTCCATGAACAAATATCTTATTGTAAATATTCTGCCAGAAGATGTTTGCAGCCAGGTTTCTGGTTAGAGTTAAGGTGTTAAATTATGCCTCAGTGCTTTTTTCAGATGGAATTCAGGTGTTTATAGTTCAAAAGTCTAAATTTAAGGAGGTTGTTATGGGTTCCCTTTGTATGCAGTGGGGAAGACAGGTAATTCTGAGATCAATAGACCTAAAATATGAATTTAACATAGTTGAGATGAAAGACTTGCTGAAAGAGACTATTTTTCTTAGTTGGGAAACTTACAGTTTTAATTGCAGGTGATCACTATACCTTTAAGTGTGTTAGCATGACTAAAGTCATCAAGATTTTAAACACACTCAGGTAAGATGAACCCCACCTATGGCTTTCATTTTTTAAAATGAGACAGCACAAATGATTTCTCTATTTGATCATGTTTGATTCACAATAGTTACTTAAGTCTTCTCACCACAGAAGCTGAACAATCTTCAGTGTAGTTAACTTCACAACTGGACGAGCCCAATAAATCAATTAAATTCCATGGGAATTAAAGTGTATTAAGAATTCCAGCCCAACATCCAATTTGATACCACAAAATAAGGCAATGATACAGGAGAGGGATGGATTTCAGTCTGTTCCTAACTCCAGACACATTCCCATCCTTGAAAATGTTCAAGGCCAGGTTGGGTGGGGCTTTGAGCTGGAAGCGACCTTAAAGATTATCTTTTTTCAAGTCCCTGATGTGGGCAGGGCACCTTCACTAGACTGGGTTTAACTTGTCTTCAGCTGGGCAGTTAAAATCAAGGTACACTGATGCCTTGATTCGGTGACTCACGTGTTGGTCCTGATCCCTTTGAGGTGCTCCGGGATATTTCCAATGACTATGGAGCTGTTGGATGTGCCACAAAAGACATTTTAAACAGAGCTCTTTTGGAGTGGAGGCTGCATGCACCTGTTTGTTGAAGACTTGGGCTTCAATTGCACAAAAAAACATCGACATTTCTGTGAGAAGATCATCTCTTCAGAGATTTCTTCAACATCTGCTTCTCATCCCATCACAAATGCTGCCCGTCTTTGGGATGCTTTGGCATTTCCACTTCCAGTGTCAGCTTGCAACCAGCAGTAAAAGAACAGAGGAACTTGATGAAGTCTGGTTTGAGTTTAGGTGTAAAAATGACGGAGGCTCATCTGCTTTCTATCTTCTATGGATTGCTGGCTAGTCCTTCTCAGTCAAGATGTTCAAGTGAAGATTATTACATTTTTAAGGAGATTGTGTAGGGGCCTAGAATAGGGGCTGGGTTAAAAGAACCAGGAGATCCTTCTGCCTGTGTCTCCTCTATAAATCTCTCATTATCAAAATAATGTCTCATTTGTGGTCTTGGATGGCTCTACCTTGAATGAGTCATATTTCTTTTGATACAGATGATTCATATCACTTCTTGTACAGCCCAGGCTTGATCTGCAGAAAAGCTTAGCAACAGAAAGGCTATAGCAAACAGGCTCTGCACATGCTCCAAGTTTCTGATAATCAGCCTTTATTTAATTAAGCTTCATATCTGCCTTATGAGGTAATTATTATTATTTTACAAGTTGTACTTCATCATTAAAAAGAAAGCACCCACAGACATTAAGAGATGGATGAAAGTGATGGGAGGTGTTGTAAAGATCTGGATTCAGAAGTGTCTCCCTTACTATTGTTCCCAAGCAGACAATGCCTACTGCAAATTGTAGATACAAATTCAGCACATCCAGCAAGTGTCTGTCTGCTCTCAGACTGCATGGCCTTGGTTTCTCAGGCTGCTTCCTTCAAAGGATAATGATCCCTCTCTTCCTCTGCCAGTGAACAGGATTGTCCGGCATTTAAACTGGGAGGAAAGGGATGTTTTTCAGTCTAGACTTTGTGGTTTCTGCACTCTTGCAGCACGGAGCTAAGATCAAGTATGGTTTCTGCACGTGGAGGAGCTACCAATGGTGCAATTTAACAGGATTCAGCCTCCAAAAGCTGTAAATATGCTTGAGGTGGAAGAAGTTGTGAATGAAACCCAGATGAGGGAATGCGTAGTTAAGGAGTGATTGGAGACAGTTTGCCAGTTGTGACCCTCTTTGGTTCTGCCTCAGCAACATGATCTCCACAGCTGAACCTGGCACGTAAAGATATGTGTTCCCTTGATCCTTTTGTCTTTCACTCTTGACCTGAAATCAAACACTGAAAACAGTTTTACCTTAAAAAGCCACCAAATGAAAAATAAGGAATTAATCACAAGTTAATTGCATCTCTTGTGTAAAAACAGTCAAAATCATAAGCACTTGTGAAAGCCCTGAACCTTCCCACATTGGTAAATAATGTATTTTTGTTTTTTTCTCCACGTTTTTTTTTCATCATTAAAACAAAGATAAATTAGCCTGCAAAGTCTAACAGCATTGGATTTTTTAACGATTGCTCCAATGTACTTGCAGATATGATCCGATATTAGATTTCACCCTATTTACTACAGATTCATTATGACACCTTCAAAGATCAAAGTAGAAAATAAATCATTTTAAAATAAGAACATAAATAGGATACCTAAGTGATGTTTTGATAATGTCATAGAAAAAGAGCTTACTGAAAACCAAGCTGCCCTGTTTATCTAGACACTCAAGCAGGTTTGCTGCTATGGTTGTTTTCCTGAAAGAACTTAGAAAAGATGCCTAATCTTCCCATGCCAGTATTTCCATATCTGTATAAGTGGGCACTTGGAAATAAATGAATGATAAGATGATACATCAGATCATTTTTATCAAATATGACAATGTTAACCAAATAAAAATTGCTAAAACTGCAGAAGTAACAACTCACAAGCCCTTATTTCACATGGGGCTTCTGTTCTGAAATGCTGCATTTAATGCAGTGCACCATCAGCTCATAGAAACATAGAATTGTTTAGGCTAGAAAAGACTTCTAAGGTCATTGAGTCCAAGCTTTCCCCAGCACTTCCAAATTCACCTCATGTCCCCAAGTGCCACATCTACACATCTTTTAAGTCCTTCCAGGCGTGGTGACTTCACCACTGCCCTGAGCAGCCTGTTCTAGACCTTGAATAGTTTTCCTGCTGCTGTTGGCTTTAGGTGGGAACCATTCAGAGATAATGATCTTGGGTAGATCCCCGAACTGGAAAGGCAGCTCATCTTGTAATTACTGGATATACATATAAACAGGAAGTTGGTGCTTGATTTTGAGATCATTGAAACTCTTTTTTTTTTATAGAGTTGTGACCACCTGCTCGATCACGTGGACTAAATTGGCTTTCCTAATGCAGTACCTTGCTTACCAACAGGCTCATCACAGACACAGTCATTAAACTCCATCACATTGTGGAATATAGACTCATACTGATCCCAGTGAAATAGATGCAAAGCCCCTTTTTCTTCTAGCTATAGGTTCACAGAAATATCTCAGAAGGAGCTGGCAGACTGGAAATTTACAGAGGTATTGTGTCTGTTTGCATGGATAAGCAGAGATTAATTTTCCAGGTCACCATCCTTTTGCAAAACATACAATTCATGTTGAAAAGAAAAAAAAAACAAAGAAAAATATCCAAACCTAAAATGCCCCCAAACTTCAGAGTCTTGAAACAAAAGCTCATTGTTTTGTCAAGAAAAGTAAGTCCTAATATCAAGCTATAAGTTAACTATCTAGTGAGATACGGCTGTAATTAATTCCGTGATAATGAGGCAATCAATACATTGACACTTTCTGATTTGACAAGGATGGTTACTGGATCACCATTTATCTCCCAGTTCCCCAATAGTCAATGCCTTTAATGAAAAGTCTCCTTTGACTCTTTCCCATTTGATGTTTTAGCTTGTTTGAATTATTAGCTCTAATTTTGTCAGGCTGGAATGTTACAGAGCGGGCTGCTAGGATACTGCAAGATTCATGGGTTTTGGATATTGTACCACAGTAAAACAGCTGGAGGGGAGGGGAGAACCGGTATGGTGAATAATGGCAAATGCATCCATCACAACAAAGAAACTTCTATCAGCCCCACTGGCAAAACTGTGAGTTACTGAACTATCAAGGATCTGAGGCTGAGGTTTTTGAATGATAGCTATATATACTTTCCCCTTAGAGGAGGGATCTTGCTCTGGACTGATGATATTTGTTGCTATCAATGATGACAATGAACATCTGTGCTCGGTGGTAGCTGCTTGTAATTTCTTTGCCAAACACATCCACTCACAGGACAAATAGATGCATTTTGAAATTGGCAATGAATAAGACCAAGCAAGATGCACAGAGACGTGGTACTGCTCAGACATCTTTGAAGGAGTTAGTTATTTTTTACTGACCTACTGGCATCACTGAGTCTATTTATACCATCTCCTACATTTTATGATAAAGCTTTTTAGCAGTGAGGTACAATATTCCCATGGGGTAAAAGAACTACCAAGACATGAGCTCAGTTTGTTACAGAATAGTTGCCTTTCTTCAAAACCATGTCAATGCTTGTACAAAAAGCACAAGGAAAGAAATTGTGGCACAACTGAAGTTAATGCTGAAAGTCTCTGACTTCTAAAAGGATAAGAGTTCATGCACTGAACATAGCTCTGAGGTTGTTTCCAGTTTTGGGGCATCTTTGTAAACAGTTTTTGCAATAGTGAATGGGCTTGAAGCACATAAAATCTGTCAATTTGGTGTTTAAAAAGCCTAATTACCTCAGGGTGGCCTATGAGTTCAAGTTTTGAGCCAGCTTTGGTTCACAACCCTTCACCTTGGTTTAATCATTTTTGTTTTCATCATTGCATTGCTTAATAGGTCTGGGGAAGGTTATAATAAGTGATCATGTTACATAACTTTCAGATGTGTGTGTAAACTCAGACTGGATAATTGTATGGATTTTTTATTATCTTAACCATCCCTTTGTTTCAGGTTGTAATTCACACCCATCCTCCTTTTTTTTTTCTTCCTGTCCCAGTTTCTTAAATGTGAACTACAAAGTCTGCAGAATGAGGAAAAGACACAACCATGATGGAAACATAATGGAAGCAGCAGTGAACACATACCAGAACTTGAAAAAAATATTTAAGGAGGATGTACACCAAAGAGGGTGCCCAGAGACTATTTAATGCTTGAACTCCGGTATCAGGAGAGCAGTTAAAACATACCACCCAAAGTAGAGCCATAATTATGTGAAGTGAATTAATAATGGGTAAGTATACAAAAGCAAAGACTGGGAAGAGACAGTCAGAATAAATTAGGGAATGAGGCCACTTAAAGCAACAAGGCTAAACTCATAGCCATGGCACAGGCACCTAGGAACTGCTGTAACTTTGTGAGAGACAACTGACCTTTTGTTCCCACCTCAGGACCCTTGAAATCTTCTCCTTCTGGGCTTTTGCAGTGAGAAGAGTCTTCAACGCTAAGTTTTGAATACCTGAATCAAGTTTGTATTTAAAATACCTAGCATTACATCATGGGTTTGAAGTAGTCACAGTCTGTATTCAACAAGAGCAGCCACTGCTGCAGGGGAAGGATGGCTGCCCTCTAAGTGGGGCCAAAGCTGATGCCTAGAATTATTTAGATTTCATCCACCTTTGGTTCTGGACTTTGCTCCTTGTTCTCTACTGGTTTCAGATGTATAAGATGAATAGGAGCATGTTTAGATACTGGTTTTTTGTGGGAATAAGCAAGAGAAGGAGATGGACGTATTCAAACGGCCACTTGTGGGTCTCTAACCTGACTATGACAACCTATCAACTTAAAATAATGATGGGTTGATTTAGACTGTTAGTAGGTCTGAAGGATCAAGCCCTACTCACAATGTAGTAAAAGGAGAAAAATTTCTACTCTGTTGAATTTCTCACTGCAGCAAAGCCTCCACTGCAAGTTTACTCTCACCAACTGCATCAGGAGCTGGTGTCCCTTCATTGCCATCTTCTTCAGGTGGTGGAGGGAGTGGTGAACTCAGAAATTCTAGTGTGGGATATCCTTTCTGAATAATATATATAAATTCAGTCTAAATAACTAAATCCCAAAACAAGCTTTACTGAGTCATCTGAGTCCATGATGCTACTGATTTGCTGGCTAATAACCTAATCAGTATCTAATAACCTAATCAAGTTATTAGATACTGAGCAACCTGCTCTACTGAAAGGTGTCCCTGTCCATGGCAGGGGGATTGGAACTAGATGGTGTTTAAGGTCCCTCCCATCCCAAACCAGTCCGTGACCCTATAATGTGACACAGGACATGTAAGAGACCTGGGCTCTTTTGATTAAATATCCTACATTATCACAAGTGGCACTAGACATCTATGGCTGAGTGCTTGCATCCAACTCTTAGTTAATGCAGTCAGTAGAGCTTGGAGAACAATTAATCTTCTTTTGAGACAGACATCTAAGCAACATCTATTCTAGGAAATAAAACACTGCCAGAACCCATGGGTGGAAATGGGTTTGAAGACCAAGAAAGTCTTCCAAACAGAGGGTTTGAATCTGCCCATCTCGTTTTGGAGGCTGGGAGAGTTTAAATCACACTCTGTCTAAGCTGTATCTGTTGGGAAAATGAACCTGGCATGACTTTACTGATGGTACTGTTTATATCTCCACTGATGATGGGAGCAGAAACAACCCTTGCCTGCTTAGACACTGCATGTAGACCTCAAAGTTGAGTCTCTTAACCTTGAACTGAATCCCACCTCTGGAGAAGGACGGGGTCAGCCTGCAGCCCAGGGCATCAGGCACCTCTGTGGGGATGGGGACGTGAGAACATGAGTTGGAGTCAGGGTCAGGATCAGCTCCAGTGAATGTAACCAGGACTAGACAGAGCCAGGCAGGGCCAAGGTCAGGTCAGCACGTGCTTCAGCTCCTGTCAAGGGTAAAACACCACTTTTATTGACCTGTTCAGTCTGGCAGATGTTTGAATAAGATATTTGTTTGTCAGAGCTGTGACCTCACCTTTGCTCTTAACTGATTAAACTGCTCTCTGTATTGCAGTATGAAGACCCTCTACCTGAAGCCACACATCTCCCTCCTCTCTTTCACGCTGTTTGCTTGTTTGGATGGTTGGGTTTGTGCTCTTTTGTTGTGATTGTTGTTGCTTTTCACTGTGCAATCATCTGAATGATTTGCCTGAACTTTCATTGTCTCCCTCTCTTCATCCTCTTTACCAAGATCAGTTTGGGGATCCAGCTCAGAGTGAGGTTCCATAGCTTGGAGATCCAGCTCAGGGTGGAATTCCAGAGTCCCAAATTATAACAACAAGGGAAGGGGCAGAGAAGCCTTGGGTGACACTGCCAGTTTTTGAGGGTAAATGTGTTTGGAGTGGCTCAAAGCAGTGTTGAGCCCCAGAGTATGGGTGCAGGATGCTCCCTGTGATGGAATACAGCTGAATCTCTGAGCATTCAATAGGGCTTTTTTTTATTGCTGGTGTTAAGGAATTATTCAGGGAAGATAAGAAAAATGAGGAAATAAAATCTAAAATAATTCTTCCAAAGCCAGTGTACATTTCCTAGGCAACAGTGAGGAAAATAATAGAAGACTAATCATATAATTTAAGCTCTGTTAATGGGAATAGCCTCTTCTTGTAATTATCTCAGCAACACATTCCCTCTCTCTTTTTTTCTTTTTCTATTTACCCATAAGCTTTTAAAGTTAAATAGCATCAGCAATAAACAGGAAAAAAAATGGAGATATTTCCTATCTACAGTCACTAACTGAGCAGAAGTGCAAATAAGTAGCTCACTTTGGATTTTGAAGCTGGGATGTAATTGAACTTCAGATTACAAATCTGCATCTGAATTTCGGTGGTAGCTCTAAGACAGGGTTTGACTCTAGCTGGTGTCAGAAGTTTTAGTTTAGATCCTATGGCGAGACAATGGAAAGTATCAACTCACAAACTCTCACCCAGCGATAATTAATGTTTAAGACATGCTAATAATCTGCTGTCAAATTACAAAATAAATTAACTGTTCAGTTTACTTTTATGCTGAGAAAAAGAAGACGTTTTCATCTCTCTTCTGTGCACTAATCTGGATTGGGTGGGACAGACAGACCTTGCAGTGCTGTAATTGGGATCCCATGCCAATCCATTCATTTCACTGCCACTGCTCCTGATTTACATTGGCAGCAAATGTTTTTCCACATCACTAAGAGATACACTTCTATTTAAGACAGATTTATTTCATGGGAAAGGGAAATGAAGTCCTCCTATGAATACTATATGTAAAAAAAAAAAAAAAAAGCTTCACCTCCCTTCCCTTCTACTCCCTGCCCCCTCTCTTTTTTGTGATGCTGAAGGTAATGAAGCAAAATTTGTTGCTACAGATCTAAACATGACAATTCGGCAATTTTTATTTCCTTAGTTCAGCTGAATTTGTTATTCTCATACAGCTCTGTAATTGCCTTTTCTTTTTCCCCAGCTATCAAGTTCACACAGGTAGAAGAAAGACTGCTTTAGATCTGAACTTGATGCTGGAGGTCGTTGGGAAAATTATGTAATACGACTCAAAAAAGCTTTACAAACTGTTCAAATAGCAGAACATTTCTAGTACAGTGCAGGAACATAAAAGTGAAACCAAACAAACCCAAACCGTTTTGCAATTACTGACAAAATCGTGCACTGGCAGAAAATGTGAAAGCATAACAGGAGTGGAGAAGGGTTTTTTTTTCTCTCTTTTCTTTCTTTTTTGTCCTTTCCCCCCCCTTCCTTTTTTCTTTCCCTTGTTACAAATAAAGCAAATGCATCTCAGTTCTTGAAACAACCTGCATACATGTCCACTTCCCCTGCCTCTTCACTTTCCTTTGTATTCCTAGCACCAGGAAAAGATAAAATAACATTAGCTCCACGAGTAAATTAAATGATGGATGTTACAGTTCACTTTTTCCAAATCTAACTCTTTAAGCCTTAGTTTAGAAGCTTAAATGTAGAATGAGAGACTATGTCCTGTTTCTCCCTGCTGGGTTCATTTAGGATAAAACCCAGGCTGTCCTGCATTTTAGTTGGAGACTTGCACACAGTGGGGGTGATTGGACTTTCTCTGCCCAAGGCACAACATATGCTACTTCCCATCACTTTAATAGGCATTAGTTCCGCAGACAGCACTGGTCAAATGTACATTATTCACAATCACTTTAATGCAAATATGCAAGGATGAGAGAGAAAATATGTCACAAAGAAAGAATCGGCCATTTCAATTCTTTTTTGATTTTCTTCTTCTATCACAGCATCTCTTCTTTCAACACACCTGTCTGTCTACACAGATGTGCAATCACTGTATTTTTTTTTGGAGGATTTTGTTTATTTTTTATGGAAGGTCTCAACATTGTTGGTTGAATGTGTTTAGATGTAAAATATCAATGCTACACTTTTACTAAAGGTGCTGTCTATTGTTATTCTTAGCACCCACAGGACAAAGCTTTCTTTTTCATAGTCAGCCTCTTCCATTGTGGAAGGTTTATTCTAATCATTTTTTTTTTTTTTATTTTTGGTCTGCTGAATCCTTTTGTGCACCATAAGAATGGCCTGTGTCTGTGACAAATAAAGCTTCCTAATTAAATTATTATACCAGAAATGCATTCATATACTTGTGCTTAGATGAGAAATATTTCAATGGTTTTTTGCATTTGCACCATGATTTCTTTACATTTATATTTTAGCTGTGTAAATAACATCTAGGGCTCTCAACTCTGCCACTGTGCTATAAATCCCATTGTGGTATTGTGCTAAAAGGGAGACCACAAAGACATTCTCAGTATCTACCTGTCCCTTTGCCTGCCTGCCCACTTTTATTTCCTTATGATAGGTCCTGTACAGACAAAACCAAGCAACGCTTCTTCTGTGAGGATATCAGAAATGCCTAAAATATAATGAGTACAATTCAACAGCTTATTCAAATATGATGTTGCAAGTCACAATATGTAAGAATTTACCGCTTTTTATTTTTATTCTCCTTTTTTTTCCCCTCTCATTTCTTTGCCAAGTGCAACTCTTCACTCACACCCTGCCCATCCATTCCTGCAGGTGTCAAAGTTTTTCCAAGTTATCACAGTTGTGGTTGTTTCTTTCCAACCAACTTCCTACACAAATCCAATGGATGTTTGGACTGAGTAGCAAGCGTGAATCCAAGCTTATCAGGCATTTGATAAAGTGGAAAGATGTTGCTGTGTGGCAGCCAAAATCAATCTAACCTTTGGCTGCCACACTGTTCCTTAAGAGAGAGGAATTGTTCCTCTCCACCTAATAACCAAGGCCAGTGGTAAAACCTTGGCCAAACCCCAAATGGAGTAAATCAGTTCATGAACTGTATCAGCACAACCCAAATTGCCTCTCCTGAGAGGTTTCGTGCCACACTGGAAGGCTCTTTATTGTAACAAAGAGAGAGAGGCATTAGATCAGAGATCTTGTAGTTGAATGAATTGAAACCTCAGTTTTCAAGCCAAGAGCTCACCGGATCTATCAGGATAACTTTCCAGGGGAAGTGGTTGCTTCTAAAGATTTTATTTCTCTAGGGTTGTTTATCTTTCCTAAGAAGGTATTTGGGCTCTACCACAGGCTCTTGGGGTCATGGCAGGAGTTTATTTGGGATGTCTTGAAGATAAATAAAATATGATCAACGGCACAGAACATTGTGGCATTAGACAGCCAAAACTATGTGTTCTCTGTAAGAAATTAATTATAAATAACTGGAATAATTTTGTTAGATATTCACCTGGGAAACTCAAAAAATATGTTTTTAAATGGTTATATTCCTATGAGATATTTTAATTCAGACAAAATAGTGTTTTTTGAACAGCAACTATTCCCCTCTCTCACACACCAGGTATGCCCACAATGTTCACTTTGCTCATTTCATTAGTGTCAAGTGATTAGGCATTAATTGCAAAACGTAACATTGCATCCAGTTTGCTTTCTAATAGGTGGCTTTTAATGTCACAGTGCTGTACCAATGACTTGTAATTAATGCTCAATGTTGCCCTTTTAAGTATAGAAGGAATGACAAAACAGTAGGTGTGTGAGTGTATTTTAAAACACAGATAAAAGCTTTTGGCAACACATTTACAGAATCCCTCGAAAAAACGGCACTGAGTGGTACAGAGAGGATTAAATGATGGCAACATGATGGTCAAAACTTGGTTCTTTTGATATTTCACTGATACTTTATTGTAACCCCACTAAAATCAATCCAGGTTTACATCACCAGAAAGGAGAAAACAAATCTGCTTTTGTTTTTTTGTGAGTCATCATATTGTAGAGTTACACAGCTCATAATCAAGGCTGGCCCAGTGCCAGGTACCAGGGAGTTCTGGACAGTGATCTCTGTGTTTTCCTGGCCTAGTGAGATGAATTGCATCAATTTTGTAAGGAGCAACAACGAGAAGCAAAGCAGCAAGCATTGCATCTGGTCACCTTTAACTTCTCAGCCTAAATGAGCTCATGCCCAGTTACATCTGGATTAGCTAAGAGGATTTTGTATCATTTGTAGTAATCTTTGTCCTCTCTGTGTGTAAAACAAGGTGTTTTATTTGATCTGTCACTACCTCGTAGAACAAAATAAAGCCCAATAAAAATAACAATTGAAATTACTATGCTCCTGCTCCTCCTCCTTTCTCTGGAGCTGTTTGCTTTATTTATGTTTTTACCAGTACCAGAGGATTTATATGAGTTTTTAAAAATGGTTTGGAGCTAGCCAAGCATTGCTTCCCCTTGAAGCAATCACTTCATGGACCACTTTATTTACTATACAGTTCAGATGTCAGATATTTACATGGTAGGGGTTTTATTATTAATAGATTTTTCAATTGGGAAAGGCTGTGTTCTCTGAACTTAGTAGGACTTTATCTTTTCTTACGGGCGATGAGTGATTTATGTGGACAGCTCCTATTAATGTTAATAGAAAGCAAATGTAAATCTCTCCACAATAGATTGATAACAATCTTACAAAAGTGGTCCAAGCAAAGCTTGTCTTTGTATGGGTCTAACTAGCAATTAGCATAAAAGATTGACATCAGCTCTAAGTCAGTATTTATAAAGTACTGTTAATCTAAATACAGAATCAAATTAATCCCTCGTGTAACTCCAGTGCCTGCTTCAGAATTTCAGCACTGAAGATTGTGACTTGCTCATGTAAGTTAAATCTAAATGCACAGGTTTTAAGGACCAGATTCTGATACCCTGTTCAGTCGGGGGGAACATTGTAAATTAATCCAACCTGCATAGCTCCTACAAAACCATTTGAAAATTCAGATTTATAAAGGAGACTGACAGAATTACATGCTTTTTGGGGTTAGGCACCTAAAATACCATCAGAATAACAAAATACCACCTTTCAGCAAAATCCTTGGAGAACTAAGATAGAAAAAGCATGATTTGAAAGGGCCTTTCTGTGAAATTCTTGTAGGAAAAGGAGCCAAGACCTGGGTAGGAAAATGAAAAATAACAGAACAAAGGCATGAGATTTTAATCAAAAATCATAAAGGTTTTATGGTTGGATTGCTTTTGCTGGCAAGTGTTTTCTTTAAAAATAACTGCAAAAAAATCATAGAATTGTTTGGGTTGAAAGGGACATTAAAGCTCACCTCGTACTAACCCTCCTGCCATGGACAGGGACACATTCCACTATCCCAGGTTCCTCCAAGCCCCATCCAACCTGGCCCTGAGCACTTTTGAGGATGGGGAATCCAAAGCTTCTCTGAGAAATCTGTTCCAGTTTCTTACCACCTACACAGTGAAGAATTTTTTCCTGATATCTAATCTAAATCTCCCTTCTTTTGGTTTAAAGCCATTTCCCCTCATCCTGTCAGTCTAAGCCCTTGTCCAAAGATCCTCTCCAGTTCTCTTTGATCTCCTTTAGTTATTAAAAGATGTTCTGAGGTCTTCCTGGAGCCTTCTGCTCTTGAAATATCATTATGCCTGATTCCTGACTGGAGCTAGAGTTGAGGTAGAACTGAGGAACCATTTCACAACATAAAGGAATGGTAAATAATGGCCAGGGTGATACTGGGAGAGGAAATCAGGCTCATGGGTGAGTTCTGCACAGCAGAACCTTGATGTGTCCCATCCCTCACTGCCTGGATCTCAGATTTAGACCGAAATCAAGACATAGCTATGGGACATGATAAGATGTAAACTCATAAACTTCCATGTAACTTCTCACACAGAGGAATAGAACTGGGATTATTCGGGTTGGAGAAGAAAAGCCTCCTGGGTGAGAACAAATAAGACAGAAGCAGACTCTTCTCAGAAGCTGACTGGACACGGCACTGAGCAACCTGGTCGAGGTGACCATGCTTTGTGCAAGGGGGCTGGGTTAGGTGATGTTGAGCCATCCCTTACAAACTCTGCTCTTCTGTGATTTTGTGAACCTTCTGGGCTCAGTTCAGTTGCCCAGACACAGGGCCAGCAGCTTTTGGGATAAATAAGGTATCGATATCCTACCTAGTTTGCGTTTGCTTTTCCAGGTAAGGCTTAGGTTATATTTTCCAGCCCCAGAGAGATTCCTTACTTTTGCCCCTAAATGAATGAAACTATGAAAAGAGCAGCTGGCCTTGCATCTGGTTTTAATTACATCTCGGCGCCTGTGCCAAGACAAGCCAACATGATGGTGTTGAGTCCAGAAGCAACTTCATCCTGTGACTCACGACTTCTGCAAAGTCTTGCCTTGGATGTGGAATGCCAATGTGTCCCATTACTGCTCTCAACCAGAGCCATCTCGTTTTTGTGTGGTTTTGACAATATGCAGCCTGCTGTAGATGACTGATTGAACAGAGGTATGGGACAAGATGATCTCCAGATGTTCCAGTCCCAACAATTCTGTGATTCTGTATCCTCAAACTTTCTTCTGTAAGACTGGCTGGAAACCAAGCTCATGCTTTTGTATAAGGATAGTAGGTGGAACCATATTTTGGAATGTGGTTGATAGACCCATTGTATTGGTGTTTGTAGGCCCTGGAATACTGAAGCACATAAAGATCTGCTCATAGAAATTTCTTTCAAGACTCTCCATCTTCTTAAACTTCTCCAGAATCCAAAATCAGAGCTCTGAGATGAAGGACTTTAGCTTTCAATTCCATCCTGACTGGCAACCTTTTCAGGGCAACCAAAGGCAGAAGGGAAGCATCAGTTGTCTTAGCCATAGCTGCCATTACTCAAAATCGGGTATGGAAATATTCCCAAGGAACATGAAGAAAACGTCAGCCCAGGATGGGCTGAATGCAAAGCAGGTCTGCTGGTCAAGTGTCCTGTGTTTGACTGAGCTCAATAAAGGGTGCATAAGGACTTGTATAAGGTGCCAAGTACATGGCACTAATTCCTATGTAGCTCTTCCTGCTTCTGATTATCCATGGCTCAGGAATTTCCAGAGTCTTTCTATTTAATAGTTTTTGGTAGAATTTTCTACTGTTTTCTCCCTATCTCAATATCCTTTTACATTTTTTTTAGCAGAGAAGAAAATTTACTTGAAGTGGTAATTATATTCTATATTTAGAGATTTATTTCAGAGATACTGTCTCCTACCTAAAAAATAATTAATTAAATAAATATAAGCAGAACTAAGAAATATCATTAAGATCAGTTATCCTGTTTAGTGCCCCAATTATTTGCATGGTCTTCAGGTGCCATTTTATTCCCACTGTAGTTGTGGTCATCTCTGAAATCTGGCATGTTGTGCTCCCAAATGCCATCAGAGTGATCCTTACACATTAACGTGCTTTGATGCATCTCATACTGCTTTTTTAAAAAGTAAAACAAGTAATTCCAGAAGTACAAAGACAAAGAAAAATGTTGTTTCTGTTTTTATTTTGACTTGACTGACATTATAATTGAATTGGTTGGATTGCTTCTTTTATCTCTTTATAAACCTATAGAAATGAGGCTGCCACAAAGCAATTGAGCAATGGCAAACAGGCTGTCATAGCTGAGATCCAACTGTACAAACCAGGTTCCAGAAGCTTTCAGGATGAGTTTATCTCTTTTCTCCTAAACCACCCTTTAATATGAAATTTTTAAGGCACAGAATTAGTCATGAAAGAATTACCAGTGTATCAAATAAACTAGCATCAATCCAGGGAAAGTCTCCTAGCAAGTGAGATTCCTCCCCTGATGCAGCTGTCTAGTTTTGATAATTGTAGCATGGGAATTTGTATGTGTACTTGGTGCCCAGGCTCTCATTGCTGTCACTGAAAATTGAGAGCTCAGATCTGACTTGACATAGTTTTTTGGTGCCCACCTGAGACATTCAGGGACCTGTGAGACACCCATATGGGATTGATAGATATAACCCTGGACTTACAGGAGAGCCACACTCTTCTAGAGAGACAGCTGGATGCAGGATAAGGCTTGGGGGCATCTCAGACAGCACTGGATACCTGTGTGTGGGTGGTTAATCAAGCACTTATCAGTGTTGTCAATGGGAGTCTAGAGAGCAGTTACACTCACCTGAAGGCAGACGCCTACTCTTATTTAGGTCTGCAGTCAGGAATCTGAAATTTGGATGTGTTCATCTGCTCTAGCTGTCTAACCCATCATGATTCGTGGGGATCCTGTCCAGACAAGTCAATGGAGCCTGGAAAGCAGTTCAGCTCACACAAGAAATACCTACCTGCATTTGGTCAGGTTAAGTGCTCTCTGGACTCCAGTGATGGTATCAGTTGGATCTTCATCTTCTCTGACTCAAATCAGCACAAACACAGACATGCCCTTCTGAGACCCTTAAATATAGGTGTCTGGCTGTGAATCCCACCTACAGTTCACTGGAACAAAGTGATAGTGTTTGAGCCTTTCATATGAAATTAACTTGAGAAGCCTCATAAGAAGAAATGAAGGAGACTGCTAAGACTCATCACGTTCCCACATGGAGACACTAATTCTGCTTTTGAATCACATTTATCTGCCATTTCCCTCACCCCTACTCACACTGTGACAACTTATGCTGTTGAATATAAGCCTCAAGTCCCTCCCCACCCCATGTCTGAACATATCCAAATTAATTTATTTAAGCCACTAAAAAGTCCTTGGTCTTAAATTTTTTTAACAGGATCCTGTGCTTATTCTATTAAAAAATTAATCTGCTAGGATGTCTTTAATCAGCCGAGTCACACAAAGGCAAAATAATGACATAGTAACTTTAGGGAACCTTGACTTTGAGCCACCTTTTATAAGCATGGAAGGCAGAATAAAAAAAAAAATCAAAAGCAGTAAAAACTTATATTATTTCTGTCAGTAGCTCCTTTTCAGAAAATGTTGTGAAAACAATCTCTGTGTGGAGGAAGCAACATACTGAGCAACAAGCCTCAATCACAGGAAGTTCATTTTTTTCCTTGGCGTGTCGCCCAGTGCCATCAGAACTAATTAAAAACAGAGCCACGCTGGTAGGAAGCTCGGTGTTTGGGTTTTACAATAACGGAGTAGCAAACCAGGGGGACGTCTAATGAGAATAGTTTCCGAGTTTGTTTTCTAGCATTGGGCAACTATGTCAATTACTGGAAGTACAGCTCAGGGCCAGCAACCATGCTGAGCCACCAAAGAGAGTTATTTGCCGTACAGATTGAGCTGCTACTTTGATGCATGTGTTCTGCGTGTCACTTGCACGCTGGTGCAGCTCCTTGGCTCATGACTAAATAGGAAGAGGCTGATGCCACCTTGCTCTTCTTGTCTGAGGCTACATCAAATGTTACGAGACAGGGCTTTCCCCCGGATCATTAGATATGCTCCAGTTAAAAAATGAAATATGTCCTCTTCTAAGGATTCTGCTTGTAATGAAGGATCTGACTTGCAAAGGGAGTTATCAGCCGAGGACTTAACCCTTTGAGAGTTGGAGGAAAAGACGGGTTGACCTGAATATTCTTTAAAGCAAGCTTCATAAATCAAACAATCCCAAATGAAAATTAAAAATATGCGTTTAAAGCAAGCACACAGCTTCAAAATCTCACATATGCAATTTTAACCCTTGCAAATAACCTGCTTATTATAATGTCTGTGGAATCAGTGGCTATATTAAATATTTTAAACTCATATTTTAGGATTACTTTTAATTTTATGAGCAAAGAAAATAGAAGTGAGAGAGGAAAACAGGTTGCAGCCAAGGAAAAGTTTGTTGCAAAAATGAAGGAAATGCTCTCCATATCCACTGAGGACAGAGAATGGGAAGCAATGGGCTTAAACTGTAGCAAGGAAGATTTGGGTTAGTCATTAGGTAAACTTTCGAAGTGTAGACGAGCTCTGCCTGGTCAGGTGGTGGAATCTCCATCAGTAAAAGGTTTTAAGAGTAGATTAAATAAACATAGACTCACAGAACGGTTTGTTTTGGAAGAGACCTTAAAGATCATCTTGCTCCAACGCCCTGCCATGGGCAAGGACACCTTTCACTAGATCAGGTTGCTCCAAGCCCTGTCCAACGTGACCTTGGACACTTCCAGGGATGGGATACAGACAATCTGTTCCAGTGCCTCACCACCCTTTGAGTAAAGTACTTCTTCCTAACTTCTAATCTAAATCTGTCACCTTTTAGGAGAGACAATAGTTTTAAACCCATTCCCTCTTGTCCTGTCACTATCTGCCTGTGTAAAAAGTCACTCTGCCTCTTTGATAAGCCCCATTCAAGTACTGGAAGGCTGCCATGAGGTCATCCCAAATCTTTCGCTTCTCCAGGCCGAACAACCCCAACTCTACCAGCCTGTCTCCATAGGAGTGCTCCAGCCCTTTGATAGTTCTCTGATTTGTGATTAACTTTCTTCTCTGTTGTAGAGGCGAGATCTCAGATGCTGGATCTCAGATCCAGCCAGCCTTCTCTGAGGTACAAGAGTCTGAGGACATGGATTGAGAGTTTCTCAACATTATATAAAATCTGTCATCCTTAATCCTCAGTGGTGATGGTAACTGGGATTAATAGGCTTACTACCCATTTTAAACTTACTACCTACTGTAAACTGGTATGCCCAAACATCTAACTTTTGAATTAATTTGATTCAGTAAATATAGGTTTGGTATATCATTGCAGTTTCGTTTCTGTCCTTGTTGCTTTCCTGTGTTGCATGATTGTCATTTTCTTCATGTTGCCCCTTCTGGTATCTTAGGCTGAGATCCAGAAATGTGGGTGATGTAGCAAATAACACTGATGTGGGTTCACTCCTGTAAGATTGCTTCCTAATGTATCTACATCATTGTTATTGGTCATTGGTGGCTTTCTCTTGACTCCGTGGGTCACCCCCTGCATTGTCCTCCAAAGTCCTCCTGCACTCACATCATCTTCCATTTGTGCTACAGGCAACACACAAATCTCTTTGCTGTGGAGAATTGCTATCAGGATGGTAATTGCTTTTACTAATTATACAGTCTCCATTGACTAAAGAGAGAGCCTTAGTTTAAACAAGCTGTTTAAACTAGTTTTCTAACTACACACTCAACTTAGACAATGTGAATCCTGGTGGATGTCCTGTTGTGCTCCTAAGCAGTGTAATAATATGAGTAAATGAGATCCTGGGACCATGAGATCAAGTTATATCCAGCTGGTGGGACTCATCCTCATTTTCTGTCTATGTACTATGACTCCTGCTACCTTAGATGTGACTGGTGAGGCAAAGCTGTGGATACTGACTGAGCTTCCCAAATTCAACAGTGACTGTGAGACAAATTGTGCTGTTTTCATGAGCCAATTTAGACTTTCAGTTCTTCTAACAGAACCTAATGCCTTCAGAAGGAAATATATGTAACAGTACAAGTGACTCATTAGTATCAGACTCATTTTGTCTTGTAATACAAATATTCCCCATTATCTTAAAGGTATTCAGACTCATTATATTTTCACCTTACTTCTGTTCCAGCATAAGATAATATAAAAAATATTTCTCTACATTTACAGAAGGCGAAAATATCTACTTATTTATCACAAATCTGCTGACATAATGTGCCCCTAAACCTCTGTGACTTGCTGATATACCCCAGTGATTATTCTCCCACTGCCTGTTCAGCTGTTTTGCTAACTGACACTATCACCTATGCCAAGAACTTTGAGCAAAGCCACAGCTTTGGTCTCTTGCCTCTGTGTTTGACTGACCTTTTATTACTTCAGTAAAGGTCTGGGTCCCAATTCACCATGAAAGTAAACGGATACAATTGTGTTGACTTCAGTGGAATCGCACGCACTTAAGCCAACGGTGAATTTGGACCTCAGTAACTACATTTCCTTTTATAAGGCTGGTGGATGAGTGCTTGGGGAACAGTTAGCTTGTCAAATAAAGGCAATAGCTTTATCTTTCTACACTGTATTTATAGTGCACTCTTCCTACCACGCTTTGCCCTGCTGGAGCCAATTGTTCCAGGTTTTATTTCAGTCAGATCAGGGAAAAGAAGAAAAAACTAAGTATGAAATAGGAGGCTTTGTAAGAATTATGTTACTCACTGATTGCAATATGATGGTCTTGGCATAATACAATTTAAAAGGCAGCTGAAGCCGTCCTATGTTCCCTGGTCATGTTTGCTTTCTTCAAATCATGCTGATTAATGTGGTTAAGCTAAGTTGACTTTTAGTGTTTCCTTTCTTTTCTGACTGACTGCAGGCAAAAGGGGAATTTGACTAATCAAAAAAAAAAAATTGGATTAAATTAAAAATTAAGTATCAGGTTGAAAATCTTTAAATAAAAGCAGTGGCTCATTTCTTTGAGTGGAACTATTGTAGGACATTAAACAGTCCAGAAGCTCAGATTCGGGCACCGGAACTCATTATGGGCCCCGATGCATTTTTGTTCATGGAAAATCACAACTGTTTAAGCAATTCCTGGGCAAAGTTCATGTTCTGGAATGAGCCTGAAGAAAGTATTCCTAACAAGCAGGTTGCATGCAGGCACCTTGATTTGAGGCCATGAGGGTCTCATGGGATGGAAGTGACCAGCTCACGTAGTTGGCAAGAAAGCAGCACCTGAAATGATTTAGTGCACTGGTATGTATTACACCTTGGGGCTGAGTCAGGATATTTGGGTGAGTTGGGATATTTGGGCTCAATCCTCCTGTCTGTTTATGAAAGAGAAAGATTTTAGCTTCTCAGGACAGAAGTCTAATTATGGAATGGTGGTTTATCTTTGAATCATAGAATCATCAAGGTTGAAGAAGCCCCCCAAGATCTCCAAGTGCATCCTGTGCCTGATCCCCACCTCATCACCCAGCCCAGAGAACTGAGTGCCACATCCACTCATTCCTTGAACACCTCCAGGGATGGTGACTCCACCACCTCCCTGGGCAGCCCGTTCCAATTCCTGACCACCCCTTCCATGAAAAAATTCTTCCTGATGTCCAACCTGAACCTCCTCTGGTGCAGCTTGAGGTCATTTCCTCTTGTCCTGTCTTTGTTGCCTGGGAAAAGAGCGTGATATCCACCTGGCTGCAACCTCCTTTCAGGGAGTTGTAGAGAGAGACAACGAGAAGTTTAAACTCAGGAAAGGTGGTTTGAAAATGGGATCCAAGAAAGAAATAAAGTAATAGAGACGACGGAACAGAAAAAAGAAGAAATTGCTCTTCAGAATTTCAGTAGTTTAGGGGAAAATAACCCATGTAAATCACCAAAACATAAAATCCTGTCCAGGCAGGACAGACTGGTTCAGCAAAGCAGATTGGCTCTGTCATACTTCATCCCTGCTCCACAAAGTGGCAAGAGAGAGAAACTCTTAGTCTGGCAACTTCTAAAGATATAAAACTAATTTAAATAATAATGATAAACAGCACCCCACCACCCTCCTCACATAACCAGCAAAAATCCTGATCTTCCATTTCTTTGCTGAACTGAGACTCTTGCTTAACAGCAGAAGAGGGATTTCAGGGAAACATGGCAGCAGCTAGCATTGTTTGTTTTCCACTGTAATTTTAACCAAATGTTTCTTTCAGGCAAGGTATTTCTCCAAGGACATTGCTATAACTTCAGACTATTTTCAGAAAAGTTAAAAATAGTCAAAACTGAGATGTAAAGAAGAGAGAGATGAATACAAATACATTTGGGCTGGCTTTGCTCAGTGGAAGTCCCTCTCACAGCTGGCCCAGAGTTTTCTTCTGCAGCACAACAACATCCTGAGATTGCACTGTGAATGTTTGAGCTTCTCCAGTTAAAATTAGATGAAGGAAATGGAGGTACTGACTCCTCTTTATATCTTCATATCACCATGTTAACCTACAGGTAAATGACGTGATAGCAATTCTCTTCTGTTGCAGTGGTTCATAATCTGTTCGGTGTGGATGGAGCTCAAGCAGTGAGGTTAAAATACCAAACAAACCTATGCTGAGTTTCTAACAATGCTTCAGTAAAACTTGGCCTTGGATTTTATAGCATGATGTTAGTCTTTGAAAATGAGATGGATTTTGTCTTGCTAGGAGTCACGAATTTACCCAGGGGTGTAAAGCAAGGGAGACTGTGCCCTATTAGCTGCTTAGGACATTTGAACAGATCAGTGGCTCGTGTTGGTCAGGTTTAGTGTGAAATTTAGCTAAGTGTAGATGCCTACAACTCAGATGTCCATAATGCAGATGTTCGTGTTGGATTTGGTTAGATCCCCTATAATGGACGCAGGGAGAAAACAACTCTGGTGTGGGATTGTTTGCATCCTTAGAAAGTGAGTAATGTAATCACACCCTTAAAACTGTTTTTTTCCCATTGACTGGAAAGGGAATGTACAGGAAGAAATTTGGAAGTGCAATGTAGAAAAAAAAGTAGGTGAAATGTGTTAAATGTGTTCTAATGTCTTTTCTGAGCTTAGCAAATTTGGAATATCCTACAGGCAAAGTCAAATCTGTCTGGCAATTTGCTTTCCTTCTTTTTTTTTGTTTGTTTTGTTTCTTCCTGGGGACAACTGTGAAAAACTGTAGGGAACGGGAGGATATTAATAAGCATGATTGGGAATGTGTTTGTGGAGGGATTGAAAATACACAGGTGAAGCAGGGAAGTCACTGAGGGTTACTGACAGATACAAGAGAACAACCATGGGACAATCAGCATCCCATGTGCCAATTCTTTCCAGCGGGAATGGGAAATTTATCCTGCAGCAGAAAAAAGAGTGGCTGGAGATGTCATCCAAAATCTCTTCCCATAAGAGCAAGACAGTGAGGAGAGAGGAAAATAGAGCATGAGAGTATCAGAGATAGAGTTGGGAAAAAGTTAGAAATCAGGATACATTGATAAAACAACAAAGACAATTGGAAAAATTACTTTTGTATGGCCAAAGCCTAGTTCAGGCTCATAATTTCAGGACAATCATACGTGCACTATCCATAACTCGTGACGCAGGCACCTTTTATTCCTAAAGGATATAAAAGAAAATTTGTATCTACGTTTTATTTTTTTCCCCCTGAATATTACAATCCAAGCCCTGCTCAAACTTTCTACAGATTTTCCAGTACGAAAAATGAACTGTGCAGACCTCAGCTTTGCTGTAAGATTCCAAAACTCTTCAGTCCTGCAGCATCTCCTCGTAAATACCATCAGCACAAGACAGAGGAAAATCCATCTCACGTCTGGGGTCTTCAGCTTGGAGATGTACTTTCCCTTTTATCTGGTTTTTTTTTTGTGTTTAAGGTTGTTAGGCAACTAAGAGACTCTTTTTTTCCAGCATTCAGCAGTACCTCTCTGATTCCTACGGAAGCAATTCACCCTGTGATTCCTCCAGCAGTGTGTGCACGCTTGCTTATGCCTGGGATTTTATTCATTTGCCTTGGGTATAAATACGCAGCACCGTTGCCAGCTCAGTGTACACAAGTTTACAGAAGTAATCCACATAATAATCCAAATACTTTCAGATTAGTGCGACAGGCACTTTCTTACTTTTCAGCATTGGTAATCCTATCTTTTCACTTCCCAAACCATTACGATTGTTCAGCAAGATAAGGGTTAGCGGGAAAAGATATATTCGCTTTTAAGTGCTGTTCCCAAGTTAATCTTATTGCAAAGCTCTCCATAATTTATTTACTGAAGATGATTTGAAAAATCAGATCGGGGAGGGTGAGGGTGATGCCTAACTTGTGTGCATGGAATAAATAAGCATTCCTGTTTTAGTATCTTCTGGACAAAAGTTGATATGACAAAAATAATCCCTGTGACTGGGAATATGAGGGGCCCTTTCTGGCACACCCATCTACAAAGCCAGAGACTGAATGAGGATATGAGGGCAAGGAACTGAGATATTCTTTGATCCTAAGCACCAGGATATAAGTGTAATATTTAGGACAATGTGGGAAAGATGATTGTAATTGCTTCCCATGTTCTGTGATTAAATAAGGGCATCAGTCTCACAGGCAGACAGTTTTATACCTTTCTTATTTCTAGGGTGGCTGTGTAAAGCAGAAAAAAAGTATTTGCTTCATGATCATGAGCTATTGAGTGAATAAATTCATTAATGGTTAATGGCAGATAATTGTTGGGCCCACATAAACAGCAGCTGGGTTGGCTGATGTGTCAAAGAGCACACTTGAAAGCATTGAATGAAAGTTTCCAAGAATCCTCAGTGTTACCTTTTTCTGACTGAGATTTTTACCACTGATTTGACTGGGAATAGATTTATATCTCTCTCAGATATTTTTGTGAATCACATCCACAAGACTAAAATTACCGTCTTATATGTCAACTCTGGACACGGCTTCATCCCAAGAAATTATTTTTAATATTAACGTTACAAAAAAAGGAAATTTTTACAATTCCTCAGGAGACATTTGATTGTTCTTCAGAGCAAGGTTGGACATGTTATGTAGTGTCTCCCTGTTCTCAATAAGTTTCTCATATTTAAAAATGTAAATTATCATGCTATTTTGAGGGATGCCCCGTATTTGTCATTTTAATGACAAAGATCATAAGAAGGAAAGGCAACTGTTGAGGTTACATTCCCTACACTTTTTTGCCACGCTAATGAGAGTGAGAAAGCAGCTAATAGCCAGTCAGAGGTGTTGAAGTTGCAGGATAAGATCCATGCAGTCACTTTCTTTACAGCCTATTGCAAAAGGACAGAAAATTATTCATCCTGGATCCTGAGTCTCCTCCAAAACAACAGCAAAAAATATAAAGAAGGTAAATTCAAAAATATGTCACAAGCCAGAAGTTTTCAAGTGGCAGATCTGGAGATAAGAAAGTGTTGCCCTACTGAATGATCTGGTAGATGGAATATTTACCATGGTTGTTTGATTCTTTTTGGCATTAAAAAAAAAAAAAAAAGGGTTTAAAATCTTGCGGGTGACTTGTAAAAAATATTTATTTGTACTTATTTTGTAGTATCTTGTTCATTTCACCATTTGGAAAGGAGATCACATCATTAGGACTTGTTTTACTGCTGTTGCCTCTGCATCTCCTTCCCCTTTTATACTGTCCCCATCCTTTCAGATATAACTGTAACCCAGCGAGAGCAAAATGCTGCAATCCAAATCCAGATTTTTTTTCCTCAGAAAAAATCACATTCTTGATATTTAAATAAATGAGATAGACAGTAATAATAGATGAGCGAGAGGATGATTACAGGTGAGTAGCTAAAACAGAGCAATGAAATGCTCTGTGAAATGTCAAAGAGGTTTATAGAGCACAGAGGAATGATTCCAACTGGGACTTCATTGGGCTCTCCTGTTTCTTAAAAGAAATTAAGCAAAATAAATCAGAAAAGGAAAAACTGTTTGATCCACGTGATTGTGAAGATCATTGTTATTACATTTTTTAACATTCCAGGTTTGATACAAATTTCTCCAAATAAAACTGGATTTTTCTAGGACTGTCCTGGCTTATCCATGGAACATGCTGAGGCATTGTCTGGGAGAATAGGAGTTGGCAGAGGTCACATCCATGCAAGGGAGTGTCCTGAAAATTAAGCAGTATAGAAACACAAGGACCCTGGCTTAGGCCATGTCCAAACCCTGTTGAGTTTATCAGTCCAGACAGAGCTGTAAAAAACAGTTATCTTAGATCTTCACAGATTTCTGTTACGAAAATAAGAGCCTCAAACCTTTACAATGCTTCTCTGGGTCAAGTTCCATCTCTTCAGGAAGCAGTAAAAATACCCAAAGGAGTTTGTTTTTCTTGTTCTAGTACTAAGACTTTATCCTAGGAAGATCTAAAGCACCCCCAGGCTTTGTGGGGTTCTGGAAGCAGCCTTTATATCTCCGTAAAGTAGGACCTTTTAAAGCCTGTCCATGTCCACATGAACATTCCCCCATCCATCCCAAGAAATATAAAATCATCTGCTGTCTGTAAAGGCAGAATATTTTGTTATGCAGCCAGAATACTGCAGAACAAGAGTGAGGGATGCAGTTTCAGCTCTTTGCTGTGGACAGGCTGGGGCTGTGTTGCTCCAGCAGATGAGGACAGGAAGGAGATGAAGGCCAGGAGTCTTCATTTCTCCCACTGTTGGAAGGCAGTCAGCAGCTTGCTGTACCACTGGAAGAATAACACTCCTGCATGACTGGGAAGATTTTTCCACTTAGTAGAGATTCCTGGAAGGAGAGACTGTTTAAGGAGCCTCCTATCCCTTCTTTCTTCCTCTCTGTTCCTATGACTTGGGGATCCCTGGTAAGGGGTGATTGTGCTATTTAGGTCATGGATTTGTGCAGACAACTTGCAGTACTTGCTTGCTAAGCACTAAGCAAGCTGTATCCCATAATAATATTGTTCTATCGTCTTTGTCTAAATGTGTGTTTAGAGGAGGAGTTGTTTGATTTTTGGAGGAAGAATAAGGAAGACAGAAAATGCCTACAGCATAATTAAAAAGTTGTTGCTCTAATTTTTCTCCTCATTTTGGAATCCTCTGTTGGCTTTAATTAAGTGCTTGAATTAAGATCGTAAGGCAAACACCATTTGATGTTTTTTTTTTCCTTTTTTTTTTTAAATGAAAGCAAGCTCACTCACCAGGTGGGTTTCTCCTCAGGTGCTTGCTGCTCTAATATAGACAATCCACATGGGCATCTCTGCAGGCAGTGTGCTTTCTTCCTGAGTGCTCGGGGGCTCCAAAGAGGTGCCCGTCCCTGCTGTCCCCAGCTGTGTTGTGGGAAGACGTTGGCAGCTCCGTGAGCATTTCAGGGATGTGTGCAGCAAGGAGGGAGAGGGATCCTTGAGGGTGGCTCACGGATTCATAACTGGGGGCAACAAGATGAAATTGAGCAAAAGCAAAATGAGGTTGGATATCTCGACAAACTTCTTAAGTGTCTGTTAGATCATTTGTGAGAGAGAGTCCCAGAGGTACCCACAGATGCTCTGTTGGTTGAGTCATTTAAAAGTATCTGTCTAGGTCATGACATGCTCCCTATTGCTGCAGCATCTAAAAAGCAATCACAGAGGTTTAGGAAATTGGGCCAAGAGGGACTTGGGGAGGTCATTTCAGCCTCAAGAGATGAATGATACTACTTAAAACATCCCCAGAAGACGTCTATCAAACAAAAACGAGCAATACAAACCCTCATGGGGAAAAGAGCTATTATTTTTCTCACCGTAAATACGAAAAATCAAAAATAAAGGGAAGACAAAAGTTTTAACCAAGTCACACAGAAATTACAGGGTAGAGATGGGAATTGAAGTCAAAGCCGTGCAGAGTAAATACAGCACCAAAAGAACATTCTTCTTTGGTCTAACTGGTCTGTATGAGGAATTGATGAGCATCTTTTTTTCATGCAGCACTGTTTTTATTCTGTACTTTTGACTAGGCAGGTGGATTTCTGGTTCTCCTCAGTGCCCATGAAATTTCTTATTTCCTCATAAATTCTTAAAAAAAAAAAAAAAAGAAGATTGATCATTAATGGTAATTTGACAGTTTTAGAAAAAGTATCATTTGTTGCGAACATAATAAATTATTATGCTTGTGATCTTTTAGACTTTATCACTTTAAATTTCTTCCAAGGGATTTAGAGGTGGGCCTGGTATTGCTGGTTTAGTGGTTGGACACAATGATCTTAGAGGTCTTTTCTAACCTTAATGACTCTGACTATGAATTACCACCTACCTTGCTTTCCCTGACAGCCAAACACTCTTCAATGCACAAGAAGGAAAATATTCCCAGACAAAACTGGGAACCTGAGAACTGATATTAAATAGCTCATCTTATCCACCTCTTGTTCTTATTGTAGACGAGCCATGACTAGGAAGAAAATCAAAAACACTGGACAATTTCTAAATGGAATTTTATTCCTGTTGGGATCTCTTCTGGATTGTTTTGTGCTACAGTGATAGCGAGGTGTTACAAACATTTCCAAAGGATGATGAAGTGTAAACTCCTGTTGATGGACAATCTAACCAAAGAGAGAAAAGAAATCAAAATTATATTTTCAATGTAAATTGCTTGCTGAGCCATCATTTGGAAATTTAGACAAAACGTTTGAATAAATAAAACTTTATTGAGAGTTGTTAGTAATCAGTAATCGGAACCTGGACTACTGGATTTGCCAGAAGTCCAAGAGCCAACACCTGTTTTGTCAATGGAACCATTCAAGTCATTCTGGATTTACACCAGTGGCATGAGCTGATGACACAAGCTATGGCTTTTGAAAACCTATATTTGAAAACCAGTTACTTTGGGTGTCTTTGGTTTCGGGTAACAACTTTGCTTTACTTGCTTTGGTGTGGGTTAACACGTGTGATCACAATTTTATGAAAATCAAGCACCTGTTTCACACTAGACACTCAAAATATCACAAGGCCAAAGTGATTCCAAATCTAGATTCCCCACGTTGCCAGCTTGTAACGTGATCTGTGGGGGGTAATGTGCATGCACTGATTGCAGCAGGACAGGAATGAACAACTCAGTCTGTAGGCTGGGAGGAGAAGGAAGATGCAGAAGCTACTCAGGTTGGGAGACTTGAGTAGCTTTTCTTTACTCTGCCTGCTAAATATTTGTCCAGCTTGAATTAACCTTTTTTTTTTTTTTTTTTAGGATCCATTTCATCCAAATTTACATGTCAAAAAATTAGATTTCCATGAAACAGTCACCCCACACTCTCTTAAAAACTGGTGGAAAGAAATAGGGATCTTTGGAGAATCCATTTGGTGACTTGTCTGCTGCGGAGAAACAAAGCCCCTCAGGAACTGTTTATTTTCATGCGTTGATTCCAAACACAGTGGCCTAGACTGGATAGAAACAACCAGCTTTTAGAGCCCTAGATCTGTGCCATGTAATTTGTCTGGTTCTAGGAATCTGTTTGCCTCTTTTTGAGTTACAGATGCCAGGTTTGAAAGCATGGTCAGACATTATTTCTCAGTGAATGAGTTGAGCAGCTCTAATAAAGACACAAGTATAATCCATGCCATCCTCAAAGGCACTCAGAAAATGCATGCGTGTCTGGTCCTGACTTGTTAACAACCATAAAGACAGCACTTGGAAGTATTTAATACAGCTGTATGAACCATGCACTCTCAAAGAGCTTCATCTGCTATATTTCCTCCCAGTGGCAAATAAAAAAAAAATCCAGTATAATTAGGGCATAATTCTGTTAAATTTGTGCAATAAAAGCATTATTAAAAGAAAGAAAAGATTGCCCTTATAGGCTGTGCTGCAGTGGAATCAAGCATAGCTTGTTAGAGTTATTTTTGTTATTATTGCATTACTTGGCTATTGTGTTACCCCTGAAATGCCGTAAAGGAAGGAAAAGGCCGTGTAGATGGAATTTCAAAGTGATTCCTTTATTCAATATTAAAATTTCATTGGCTACATATGTGCAGAGTGAGGTCTTGGAGAAGTTGTTTGCCATGTGTGTTAGCGAAGCTCAGCTCGAGACCAAATTTCCCATGGACACAACCTGCCACAGACCCCATCAGGGCCTGAAATCTGAAAAATCTGAAAAAATTGCTTCATCCAGGTTAGCGATTTTTTGAGGAAGTTAAATTAACCTCAAATCTGCCCCGAGTACACCCTTTGCAGGAGTACAGACACAGACATCCTGTCTATTAAGGACAGAAGTAGAAAGCTTTGAAAGGCACTGATGTTCAGCAGGATGTGACATTTCCTTATGTCCTGGGGAGAATAACATTTTACCAGGCCACAGAGAATGTCTATACAACTCTTCTCACCCCTTCTCTCAAAGAAACACCTTCAGTCTGTTGTAGATACACTGCAGAAATGCCTCACGTGGACTCGAGTGACAACATCAACTACAGGAGCACAAAGTGGGATATGCAGAATCTACTAGACAAGAGAGCTCTGCTGAGCTCTAAAGGTGAAGATTTGCCCCTTTTCTCTGCTCTTGTGAGACCCCTGCATCCAGGTCTGGGGTCCCCAGCACAGAAAACTCATTGGGCTGTGGAGTGAGTGCAGAGGAGGGTAAGACAGATTATTAAAGGGATGGAGCACCTCTCCTGTGAGGAAAGGCTAAAAGGAATTGGGATTGTTCAGCCTGGAGAACAGGAGGCTTTGGGGTCACCTAATTGTGGCCTTCCAGTACCTGAAGGGAGATGACAAGAAAGATGGAGAGAGACTTTTTACAAGGGCCTGGACTGACAGGACAAGGAGGAATGGTTTCAAACTGACAGAGAGTGGGTTTAGATAGGATATTAGGAGGAAACTCTTCCCTATGAGGGTGGTGAGGCCCTGGCACAGGTTGCCCAGAGAAGCTTTGGATGCCCCATCCCTGGAAGTGCTCAAAGTCAGGTTGGACAGGGCTTGGAGCAACCTGGGATAGCGGAAGGTGTCCCTGCCCATGGCAGGGGGTTGGAATTGCATGATCTTTCAGGTCCCTTCCAACCCAAACCATTCTATGATTCTATGAACCTGTAACAGAGCTCTTAAAGAGAACTCCACCTCTGAGCTGACCAAACACATGATCCCTTCCCATGTTATTTATGCATGAGTTCCTGAGAGACCAGTGGAAATAGTGGGGACTTTTCAGTAGAGATACTCACTCCTAAACTCTGAAGCAGAGATTCATCCAGCAAACACTGAGCTACAATTCAGTTTCAGAACCACATCTGCCTTTGCATGAGCTGGGAGCTGATGTTCCCATTAAGTCAAGGGAGATCTTATCAATACAACCAACAGAGCTGGGGCAGGTAACAATCTCATCTTGGAGCAGACACCTCTGTCTGCCCAGGGAGGTTGTGAATCCTCCCTCTCTGGAGACATTCCAAACCTTTGGGATGTGTTCCCAATGTAAGTTTCTTTAGGTGACCCTGCCTTGGCAGGGAGGTTGGACTGGATGATCTCCAGATGTTCCATCCAACCCTAATTATTCTGTGATTCTGTGATCTGATTATCTGGACAGTCAACCAGACTGTTGGCTACGTTGACTTGATAAAAGATTCATTTCACTACACACATTGTGCCACTTCTGGTGCTGTAAGTTTTTCCATTTGGCCTCCAGTTTCTGCTCCAGGCCTTGTGGGTCTCCTGTAAGGCTTCTGCCACATCTGCCAATGTTGTGCAGATGTCTCAGGAATGTTGGAGCATCTCAAAAGTCACTAGAAGCCTGTGTTTAATAACCAAATCTGGAGCTTTGTCTAAATCTGAAGCTGAATCCTATTAGAGAAGCAGAATTCAGTTGCCTTAACACAGGCTTCTCATGCCATTGGAGGCACTCCTGGATATCCAAGACATCTGCACAGCACTGACAGATATGACATGGGACTGATGGAAACCAGCAGCCTTCTGGAGTGGCAGCTGGAGGCCAGGGGGGAAACCTCTGAGGTCTCAGATGGCACAAGATGCCTGTGAGTGAGTGACTGAACAGATCCATAAGTGTCTGTATCGGAACCTCTTTCCTCCATTTCCCCTTTCAGTAAATGGAGAGAAACAAGGGGCAAAACGTATTTTCCTAAAATTAAGCTTGTTCTCCCCTCACCAGCTGTCGATGATTCTGGAAATGGTTATCATTTTTCTGATACAGTGGCCTTGCATTAGTTTAAGGTATGGGCTCTCCAAAAATAGGGACCTGCATTTCCATTCTGAAAGGAAAAAACCTTTGAAAGTTTTTCTTGTATCAAAGCCAGACAATCCTGAAATTTAATTGGATGTTTAATAATTCTTATAAGGATAATAATAATAATAATAATAATATAACAAATAATAACAATAATAGGCTGTAATGCTAATTTAAATTTTATATTAGCAATTCAAATTGCATGCTCTGCTTTGAAAAGAGTGTATTGCATTATACAGGAATTATGATGCAATAAATGGTAATAATGTTAATCTTTTAATTCATCGTGAATTTAAAAGGAAAAGCATGGTCAATAGGGATTGTTCACTTGAAGACTCTTGATCTAAATGAAATGTAACTTTTTCCAATTTTAAAGTTGAACTTATTTTCCACTGTTGATTTGTGCAAAATAAAACAAGCACATTTGGGTCTTTGTTACGATTTCCCACCATGATTCTTTGTGGCTTGGTTCGGCTTGTATTTCCTTTACTTCCAAAGCTGTTTCATTGACCTGATTCTATCTGCAGCTCCAAAGGTGAGCTAGACCTTGCTGCTCTGCCCTGTGATATGATTCTTGGTGTTTCAGGCAGGGAAGAAGGACTGCACCTGAGCCAGCTTAATTAAACCCCATCTTCCCTGGTACCGGTGGTTCACAGTGATCTGCTTTATCATGTGCTGGATTCCCAGCTGGCAAAAACGAGCTCAGTTCCCTCCTCTCCCAGTTTTCACCAGCCCTGTGCAAGCAGGGATGATGGCAGAGCAGATTCCCTGAGCTGGACAGCCTGGCCAACAGTTTTAAAGTGTAATTTAATTTTTTTCTCGCTCTCTGTCTTTGCATCTGCCAGTTCACATGGTGCAGCCTTTTGCTGTGCTACCCAGGCTGAGAAGTGTCCACAGCTATCAGCTTTCACCAAATTGCTGAAGGGTGAAATTTCACCATTTCTGCCAGAAAAAAGCAGGTTTTTTTTTCTTTTTTCCTTCCCCCACTACCCCCCATCAAGGCAAATAGCATCATTTCCCTAGAGAATCAGATCCTCTGTAAGAACAGAAGGACTTTTTAATTCCTTTACCTCAAATGGAAATCTATTGTACCCTCTCTCACTTTTCCTCCCTCATACACCAAGACTGTTCAGTAAAGAAGCAAATCCTTTCTGAAGCCAGGATACATCAGTATAAGTGCATGATTGGAGGCAAAAGATGTTACCAAAAGGCTAAAGCTCAGTCCTGAGAATCAGGACACCTGGTTTCTCTCCATGGCTCTGCCCCTGTGTCCAGCCATTTATCTTCTGTGAATGTTTATTTACCTTCCTGCATTTGTATTTAATTATAAGCCATTTAGGATTTGCCAGGCATGAATTAACATTTAGTAGTCATTGGATGACTCAGACAAAAAATGATCTGTGCTGTAAAATGGAAAAATATTAATGGAAGTTATTAATATTGATGTACCGTGTTACAGGTATCGTTTAATCTATTATTTCAGATTTCTTTACAGGCTTGTTGCTGAGCTATCATTTAATTTTTTCCAGTCCCCCACCAGTCTGAAGCTGCTTTCTTTCTGAATCCACAGCTTTTATCCAGCACAAAAAAGTGATTTTTCCCTTTAAGCCCCCTTCCCACTACATTACATTTCAAACTATATTACACAGGTTACATTATGGGTTGCTGCACATGCAGGCCACGATGTAATTCAGCATGACACATGACAAGCAAAGATGTGTTGAAATACCTGGGACTATTAGATCCAAACAACCCTCTGTTAAAGTTTTTTATTACCACATAAATATTCTCCTGGCTGACCAGTGTCTCAGAGGAATAAATATCCCATTAGAGGAAAACCAAAACCCCAGGTATTGGCCAAGTATGAGGTTGTTAAGAGAAAAAAAAGGAAAAAACTCTTGGTTTTTTACATGTTCTTCTCACGTTAGAAATTACAAAACCCAGTAATAATGCAAAAAAAAAAAATGCACAAGCCTATCCAACAATACTGAAAAGAGGTAATAGAGGATACAGATAGTAAAGGACATTAGAGACACATAAGGTTTTTTCACAAAGAAAAGGCTGATGAAAAAATGAAGGGAACTTTGTTGAGGGAGTGTTGGGAGACTGGCAGGGTTTTTCTAATCAAGCTCAAGGTACAAAAGAAAGTCAAGGTGATACTAAAATAGGATTTTTCACTTTTCTGGTATTACACTGTAGAAATAATCTGATTTAAGATGAAATCAAGGGAGTCAGGTGGAAGGACTGGGGAAAAAGCAATGCAGTAGGTCATGGCCAAGGAATGAGATGGTGGTGGCAGCCTCGTGCTAACCAAAGGTGTGGAGAACGGCTGCGAAAGTTGAAGGGCTGGGAAGGTGTCATAAAACAAAAAGGAAAAAGAAATGATAGGGAAAATAAGTCTTGTTTTAAGCTTTGGAGCTGATAAATGTATTCCTAGTAAACAATTATGCCGAAAGCTGAGCTGACAGGAAAAGAGCTACCTGAAATTTGCTTTTGTGGGAAGGTTACAATAAGTTAGAAGTTGCTCATCAAAAAGAGACAGGAAAAGACACTGAGGAGCAAATTATTTGAACAAACAGGCCTTTCCACATAAAGAAATAAGGTAGGGAAGATGCTTGCCTAGAGCTTGGGATGTGCTCCACACTCTTAATTGTGATAGAAGTGCTAAATTGATTGGAAATAAGCACAAAGTATAAGATATTTAAACTGGATTTCACTGTGCACAGGTCGCCAAGTACTGCAGACTACCACTGTGACAAACCCTGACTGTTCTAGGCCAGAAGGAGCTGTGGAGAACAAAAATTTAGAAATAATGTGATTTTTTCTGTCAGTGTTACTTATGAATTGAAAGTAAAATGGTGACGGCTGGATTGTTCCCCAAAAGCTTTTCAAGAGAAGACACTCTTTCTAGCAGATGAGAATGAGTGATTGGAAATGCAGGAAAGTATGAACAGATTTGTTCAGTTCTGTCAGGAGCTAAAGACAATCTCAGCCTTAAAAAATCTTGGAACAATTCACAAAATTTGTGGTGAGCTGCAGTTTGCCAGTGAGAGATGACACGACAGCATCATGAACGTTAAATTCTGGCTGTGGTACAAACTCCTAGGTCTTTTAGAAAATATTGCTGTTGCGTGTTCTGAAGTAAATTTATGCCATTTTAAATTTATGCCATTTTAAATTTACAGTTTCTGGAAATACTGGTGTGTTTTAGTACACCATTTCTGTCTTCCTTTCTCCTCTCTATCTGCTGCTTTTTCCCCCCCATTATGATCTCAAGTGACAGAAAAAAATAAACCAAGAATAATAGTGAGCCATGTTTATTATGCACAGTGAGCACAGGTCTCTGACAGAGACCTCGACATCTCTTTGGCCAGATGTTGGTCTTTGCTGAGGCTGTTTTTCAGTTGGAAAACCAGCTTAACCATCCCCTTAGGAATTTCTTCTGTGCGGGTTAACTCCAGATGGTGAAGAGCAAGCTTAGCAGCTCCTGGATAAACCACTCTTCGGTGTCAAGAGCGAAAGTAAAATAACAATATTTGGGACATTCCTTCAAGCCACACTTTCCTTGTCATTAGAACAAGTTCCTCGTTGTACAAGCATAATGGGGAAAATTAGGGTAGCTTTGGGGATATTCTAATTTAGGCCATGAACAGGTCAGGTCCTTGGTGGCATGAGGCATTTGAGACTATTCAAACAAGGAGTCAGAAAAAAAGGTTTTATAACTGTCCTGTTCTTGGACCAGGCAACTATCAGACTGTAAAAAGCATTGTTCTGAACTGTGTGCTATCCCTGAAAGTTCATGTTCTACTTATTGTAATACTTAAACAAAATGTGTTGATGCCAGTTCAGAAAACAATGCAAAACCAGTGGCCTGTGCCTTTCATTGCTCATCAATAGTTCTCTTTATGTGTGGCTATGTCTTCCTAAGATGAAAATCAAGTGATGCCAATGTCCAGTTGACCCTATGGGGAATGTGGTTGCTGATGGGAAAGTTTAAAAAAATCACCTAAATTTTTATTGGACTGAAATAAAGGGTAACTAAAAGAATAGGACTAAACTAGTAAGGTAGGACCCTGTTTTAGCACTCTTAGTGAAGAAGAAACATACATACTTTGATTGTGCAAAAGGTTTTGATTTGATACAAGAACCATTTGACAAAAAACTGTTGTGAAACCCTGGAATAATTTCCATTATACTTTATAGTACTTGGGGCTAGTCCATCCTATGGACTGAGTTGGAGAGCTGACAATTGTCCTCATTGACAGAGGTGGAAAGGAAGCTTTTTTTTTTTTGAGTTACTTAATCTTCATTTTTAGATTCTGATTTATTTGTTGATTTAGCAATCAGAGACCAGTTTCAGATTTCCTGAATGGTACATTCATATTGTTCTTAGCAAGGACAGCAACACGTTTTGGGTCACAGGCTGCAAAATATCTGGAGTAGCCCTGTTATCCATGAGGTCAGACTGAAATGGCCCCTTCTAGCTTAGAAAACCCAGGTAGCTACAAAACATTACATATTTCACAGCATTCAGCAATAACACCCCAGAAGGTCTAACAGGGAATGAACAAATCTTGCAATCATATTAAAATATGCAAGTTTTTTGAATCTGATTTATTGAGATACTTAGGATGCTCTGTCTAGATGCTTAGCCCTATCATTCTGTGCTTTTAATGTTGATTTTAATATATTTTAACAACATTCATTTTATACTTATTTTCAGAATCATGGAATTGTTGAGTAACCAAATCAATCTGAAACAGCTTTTGTTAACTTATTCCTATAGGAAACCTATGTTTTTAATATTTATTTTCCTTTTTTTGTTCCTTTGAATGCTTGTTTTCTGGTTATGGAATTTCCTTAAAGTTCTTAGTGGGCTTTTTTTTTTGGTGTGTGTTAGAATATGTGGTAGCAATTTAAAATGCCCTCCGAAATATTAGGTTACCTACAGTCTATCAAATGATCTTGTAATCTCATCACAGAATCACACAGTCAATCACTGATAGTAATTTTTAACAATATTGGCATAACAAAGAAATTCTAGAAAAGGAAAATACGCTGATGTCATATCAGTACATTTAAAAACAGAGATAAATGAACTGACAAGAAGGATAGACTGATTACTTTGAAGTTGACCCTAGAAAAAATACTAGAAAAGTTGCCACAAGACTAATTTAATAATGACTTTTAAAATTACAGGATATAGAGCATTCCTCAGTGTATAAATTCTGTGAGGATGCAAATTGTTCAAGCCTTATTAGATAAACAGAAACGTATGGAGACCTGACCCTCCACTGTAGGGTTTAAACAGTTTTGCAGTTTCCATTACTAAATGGTCTTATGCTGTTTGTAGGATTTAGTTTGTTCCTAATTATTCCTAAAAATTAAGTTCATTGTCATTAATCCTACTAACCATGGGATTTTCTTTGATGTCTTTAGCTTCCCTTATCAATTTTCTACACTTTATAATGTTTAATTTATATTGCTGTGTGTGTTCGGATCTCTTTCTTTCCAGTTGTCATATGTTGCATTCTTATTTCTAATTAGTGCATTTCCTTTGCCTTTGAACAAAGTTTTACTTTTACACAACTTGGTCTCATAGCTTCATAAACTCGTTTTAAAACATCCCAATGTTCCTTCTCATTTTTTGGATTTTTTTTTTCCTACCTTTTAAATCTCTTTGTTATTTCCCAGTTTTGAGAAATGAATTACTTTGGAGAGTCAAGTGTATTTATTACTGGTTTGTCCTGTCCTCTCTCTGTATGGAGTGCAATCTAATAATAACAGTTGGTCCCTAGGCTACGACCAACTGCCAGCCCATAATTAATTCATCTTTATATTTTTCTTAAATTTGAAGAGAAGTTTACTGCTGGTTGCATATGTCTCCCAAATTGAAGCCTCCCATTAAAAAGATATTTCCTTCTGTTATTTTTTTTTTTTTTTCATTATGGATAGTTGCTCAGGAAGTAACTCAGACTGTTTGAGTCACTGATCTGTGACATCTCCTGCTTTCTCAAGTACCTCAGCCAGACTTCATAAGATGACAGATAAACATACACAACCATAACGTGTTTGCTTGATCAATAGTCAGGTGAGATCCCCAATTCCTAAACTTTCAGAAATACCAAACCAAAACCATTCCAAATGGAACAGAACCAATCAAGCCCACACCCTGTACCCCTATGCCTCCAAGACCCCCCTTCCCACGTGGCCCCTGGCAGTATGTCTGGCTCTTCCCCTGGCCACTGTCCTCCCACATGGCAATCCCAGCCTGGTCCCAGTACCCGATCCTTGTTATTCTTCAGCTTGTCTGGCAGCTCAATCAGCACTTGCTGAATTTGGCTTGATTTGGGAATATTTTATGTGACTGGTATATAGAGATGAGCTTTCTCTTATTTTTCTCTTCTTGCTACCTCTCTATTCAAACAGATATAAGAATTACAATTAGCAACAATAATAATATTAATAGTTAAGGATTCCATAAGCTATTGATGGAGATGAAGACTAATGGGCAGGTGAAATATGTGGGGTTGTTGTGTGAACCACATCTCCTTGTGCCCTTCCCTGTAGGAATGTGTTCAGTGAGAAAGCCACTGTTATGTACACAAAATACCTTCCCTTGTTTGCTTGCTCCTTCTTAGACAGGTTATAACAAGAAATTTTAATACACAAGAGGTACAATGAGATTTTAGTACAAGAGGTTTTGATTCATGTGCAGTGCTGCAATCAGTGGGAGATGTTGGCACCTTACCTAAATTCCTTCTACAGATATTGTGTAAAAAAATATAAAGTTTCTCTCTTTATATCATGACATACTTCTCCTAAACAATTGAGTTTATTAACAGTGGAATAAAGTTTGATATATCTCAGACCAGTTTTTCTCACATTTTCTTCTTGCTGATGTTACTCTTGCTTTAACTACCTCTTGGCTGGTCCAAAAAACCTCCTGGATAAAAGTTAGCTCTATTCCTGACATCAGTTATCATCTTCCTAAAACTGCCTCCTATTTTATATACAAACGGAATGCTGTAGTGATAGAACCCAGGCTTCCATAAACGACAGATCTCAATCCCAACCTGTTGTTCACCTCCTGCTGTTTCTGTCTCCAGCCTGAGGCATGAGGAATCCTGAAGTGAAGTCTGGACAGCTACTGATGCGAATCAAGCCCAGCCTTTGCAAAAATGAGCTAGGGAAAGATTCTGAGTAACCCTGGGGCAATAAAGCTTTCCTGTGTGAAATATAGGTGAAATCCTGCAACCTCGATGACATTGGGTGTGCTTTCCTGGGAGTTTCTGGCATGGCTCTCCGACAAAAGATGGAGTAACATAGAGAGAGTGAAGAGCTGTTAAAAACAAAAAGGCAAAAGGGCTCGTATTTCAAGTTTGTAGCATATCCATGTGCACTGTTACATTAGGAAGAACTCTGGAATAACTGTAATTTGGATCAAAGTCGGCGTTGGCTGTCTGCTCGTTCACAGATCTATAGCCCAAATAAATTTATCCTTTGCTTCCGTGTGGAAGAATCCTTTTGGACTGGTTTGGAAACCTTTGGAGGTTCAGCAATTGTTTACATCTGTTTTCTCTTTCAAACTCATCTCTTGACTAATCTAAGTTCACTGGAGGTGGCCTGAGTAGCGAATTAGCCTGTAAATCATGTATTTACCTCACACTGAGATCTAGTCATATGGTTTTGATAGCTGGGAGTTTGTATAACTGCAATGAATCCTTTCTTTCCATCTATTTTACTTTTGTATTTTTATTTGCAATCAGAAATTCATGGATGTAAGGACAAAACCTAGTGGAGCAGCTCAGCTTTCATTGCTGTAGATGTTGTCCAAAGTTTCCATTAATGCATCTGAAGGAAGGATAAATAACGATGTGTATAAATGTAATTGTAAAAGGACCTCTTACATGCCACTGGCGTCCAGCCACACCACTGCCAGGTTTTGATCTTAGAGTTCTTAGGGAAGTAAAGTATGGGAGATTTCCAGAGAGCAATTTAGGATGGTACAGTGTGTCTCTGTGTGCAATTCCTGTCCAAATCAGTACCCAAAACATTTTCCAGTGCAACATTAATGAACTCAGTGATCTCTGTGCTGTTGGAAAAAAATATGGTTTTGTGTAGGAAACATAACCCCAAAGCTGCCGCTGTTTGTGCTGATATGCCAAACTGTGTGTGTTTTTATTAATTTGGTATATGTCTGTTTTAATATTCTGTTTTATGATTTAAACATTGGGTACTCACGAGACCTTTACTCAAGTCTGCAATACCCCAGATTCATGAAGATGTTTCTAGCAGATCAGGGAATTTCTCCAGTTCTTTTTTTCCCTTCCTTTCCTGTTGCCTTAGTTTCTGGGCAGGTTTGGAAGATAAACACCACATTGTGCATGCACAGAACAGTGGGGCTCTGATTTCGTTCAGAGCTGAGCATGGCAGTGATAAACAATTAATATAAATATGACACTGTTTGACACCTCAGTTTTAACTGAGGCTTTCTGTGCCTTCTCTTCTCTCTCTGGTGGCCAGCAATAGGTCCCAAGGGAAGGGCTGGAGCTGTGTCAGGGGAGGTTTAGGTTGCATATTAGGAACAGGTTCTTCCCCCAGAGGGTGGTTAGGCACTGAGCAGGCTCCCCAGGGAATGGGCACGGGCCCCAAGGCTGCCAGAGCTCAAGAAGTGTTTGGACAACACTCTCAGGCATATGTGATGTGATTTTTGGGATTCAGGAGTGGGACTCAGGATCCTTGTCAGTCCCTTCCAATTCAGGATATTCTATGACTCTGTGGTTCTATCTCAGAACTGGAAAGAGCAGAGCAGTGGTACCAAAGGGGGCAAAGTAAACCTCAGGGGCAAGACTGGGGAGTTCCCAATAGCTTTCACCCTGTTTATTAAAGGTCTGCACTAAACCTTATTCACTGGTGTTTTGCTCTTTCACCTGGAGGCAGAAACTGCAGGCAGATTGTAATTTATTACCTCGTTGTACTTGCCATGTCTTTTCCTAAAAAAGTCTGAGATGATTCCTGCCTTCTCTGTTTTGAGAGCCTGTGGCCCCAAATTCTGCACAAGAGATTTTAGCAGTGATTATTCATTCCAAATTTCTCCTTTAAATGCATTGAGATAAAATAAACTAATAAATAAAATAAATGGGGCTCCTACATATGGCTTTCCTCTTCCCTGCTAGTTTTTTTTCACCTTTTCTTTTCTTTTTACAGAGCTGTTCTCATCTCTGAGCCTCCTTTTTCCTGAATTCTGCTGGTTTAATTCAGTCATTTTAATATCGTGAGCAGTAGAGAGAATAGGAGCAAGAATCAGGTTTGTGCTGTTGGATTGATAAACAGATGCTAAGCCGATGTGACACAGATGCTACTGCTGAGCCAGGAAAAGCAGGTCAAGGTTATTAGGAGAAAGTGCAGCACTGTCTCATAGCTGTAAGCAAAAAGGCCCTGCATGAAGCCAGCTTTTTCTCTCTTCCCGTCTCTCTCTCTTTCTCACTCTTGATTGTCTGGTGGCAGTGCATGTTTCAGGAACTTTTTTTTAAAAAAAAATTAATTCCTATGAAAGCAGGAATTAACATGTCTATTTCATTATATTTACAGTTACCCTCACACAAGACACAAGTGGCTGGCTCCTCTATTTTTTAGGGGCGCTGAGTTTCTCTTCTAGTACACAATACTGGGGCAACAATGTCCTAATGCCATCCTGAAAAACTTGAAGACCCTGTGGCAATATTGGGTGAAATCTTTGAGGGAAATCCTTCTTCCAGGAAGGATTTCAGACAAAAAATAGAACAATGCATTTGAACTGTAAATTTTTTTTTTTTTTGTTCAGTAGAAACAACATTTCATATAGGTCAGGTTTAAGAAAAATCATCTGCACCACAAAGAGGCAAGGTGGAATTAGTCCAGGAACTTTAAAAATAGATTGTTTCCATTCCTGTTCAACTACTCTTCAGGTAAAACACTAAATATTGGGCTGGATGTGAAAATTCACTATAGGTTGCTGTCTGGTTAATCAGAGTCCCAGAATGGTTTGTGTTAGAAGGGACCTTAAAGATCATTGATTTCCACCCCACTGCCATGGGCAGGGACACCTTCCACTATCCCAGGTTGCTCCAAGCCCTGTCCAACCTGGCCTTGGACACTTCCAGGGATGGGGCAGCCACAGCTTCTCTGGGCACCCTGTGCCAGGGCCTCACCACCCTCACAGGGAAGAATTTATTTCTTCCTAATTTCCAATATAAATCTTCCCTCCTTTGATTTAAAACCATTTCCTCTTGTCCTATCTCTCCAGACCCTCACCCCAAGTCCTTCTCCAGCTCTCCTGGAGCCCCTTTAGGCACTGGAAGGGGCTCTAAGATCTCTCTGAATCCTTCTCTTTTCCAAGTGAACACCCCCAGCTCTCCCAGCCTGGCTCCAGAGCAGAGGGGCTCCAGGCCTCAGAGCAATTTATATGTGTATATAAGAAACAAAAGTTAATATAAAGTGTAAGAGTGATGTCTGTCAATCAGCCCTGCATGTGTCCACATCTATCTGATAGAATTTAGTGTAATGTTTATATTATCAGTCTTGTTGGAACAAAAAATTCCTGGAATGATGTGTATCTCAGTGCCCTTTTTTTCTGGAAATATTAAGTGGTTACATTTGGCAAGAAAAGCAGCTACACATCAGAATGAGCAGGGATCATTACAGACATCTGTATTATTTCAGCAACAGATTTGTCCCAGACATTATTCATAAATTCAAAAGCTTTAACCTGGAAGAGTCCATTAGATAATTCAGTTTCTCCTCCTGTGTTCTACAGACCACTGCATTTTGTCTACTTTTCCCTGTGTCAATACCAGTAATTTGTATTTGGCTGAATTAGTTCACATTGAGAGACAATTGGACCTAATCTGAAGACATCGAGAACTGGAGGCTCCATGGGTTGTCCTGGTTGTTTATTTTGGTGCTCAAAAGTCATGACTGCTTTTTGATTTCCATTTATCTGTCTTTAACTTACAGTCAGTCTTGTGATGTCTTTCTCTGCTGGCTCAGTTGTCTCACACTTTGATTAATTTTCTTTGTGCTTCAAAATACATAAAAGTGTGTTTGTGTTTTTCTTTTTCTCTGGGGTTTTTTACATTCTTGATATATTTTTTCAATTACTGTACAACAGAAAATGATGTGATAATTCAGTACAGAGAATCCATACTCCAATCACAGAATCACAGAATTTTTAGGGTTGGAAAGGAACTCTGGAGAACATCCAGTTCAACTCCCCTGCCAAGGCAGGGTCACCTGGAGTAGGTGACATAGGAATGCATCCAGGCAGGTTTGGAATGTCTCCAGAGAGAACTCCACAACCTCCCTAGGCACCTGCTCCAGTGCTCTGCCACCCTTAGCATAAAGAATTCTTCACATTGAGGTGGAACTTGATGTGTTTTAATTTATGGCCACTGCCCTTTGCTGGCACCACTGAACAGAGTCTGGCACCATCCTCTCAGCACCCACCTCGGAGATATTTACAAGCATTAATAAGATCCCCTCTCAATCTTCCCTTCTCTAGACTAAACAGGCCCAGCTCCTCTCTCTTCTGGAGAACAGAACTGACACTGAGAAGGAATTATGCTGGAGGCATGAGCTGGCAAGGACTTCCAGAAATTAAACAAACACACAGTCAGAAGTCTGCACTTAGGTCAGAGATATATCATGGAATTCCATAGGCTGGGAATTTAACAACTTTGTGGCAGTTCTGTGGCAAGAAATGCTTCATGAACAACAAGCCAAAGATGAGTTAGCAGTGCAGCCTTACGGTGATGGAGGCCAGCTTCGTCCTGGGTACATTAAGAAAAATGCAACAGCAGATTGGATGAAGTGATTATTCCCCAGAGTTTGCTTACAGAAAGCCCTATATTGTGAAACTGGAGTGTGTCCAGTGGAGGCTTTTAAGGGAGCTGCAGAGCAAATCACGTTTTGTGGAAGGCTGAAGGGATTAGGTCTGTTCCACCTTGAGAAGGGAAGGACGATGGGCACTCTAAGTGCTGTCTTTGGACTTCTAAGGGGAGTTTGCAGAGATGGTGGCACCAGACTCTCATCTGAGAGGCACAAAGACAAGACAGAAGGCTAACATTACAATAAATGCAATTATAATTAGGTATTAAAAGGATAATATTTTAAAGAGAGAGTTATCAGGCAGTAGAACTTCACCTTCAGAGATATGAAAACCAAGCTGGACAAGACCCTGGTCATCTTCATGAAGTGTTGAAGTTCACCCTGGTTCGAGTAGGATGTCGAACTACAGCCCTCCAGACATCCATTACAAACAAAATAGTTCAATTATTTCGTTGTTTTAATTTTTAACTTCCTTTTCCTTTGGTGGAAAAAAAAGGGAGAATAAAACTTAAATAGTGACTGTGAATCTGCTTCCTCTAAATGGGGGAATCACCTTCTGTTTTTAAGAACTACACCTGAAAAGTGAATTGATATGTTTAGCATTATCTATGGCTGTGTGATTCTTTATGGGATATTTCTTTTCTTAGTAGAATTGACTGGAAAATGGAAAATGGAAAAAGAATAAAGTTAATTATTTAGGCTATCAGTCAAAACCTGCATAAAAATCAGCTTATTTCAGCTGAGAAACATTGTTGTAGTGCCTCAGGGGATTCTGTCTGTCTTTGTGGTCTGTATGACTTGTGGAACAGAGGCTCTTCTCTCAAAGTAAGGGGCAGTGGGTATGTCCTGGGGTCCTACATCTTAGAGCACCAAGAGAGATTCAATGTGACTGGGAAACCCAAATCTTGCTGGAGGAAGACATAAAAACCAGAAGCTGCAACCCCCAACAGGACCCCTCAGGCATTTTTCGACTCAAATTATCATGGGAGGGTTGTTTTTGCTACTTGTTTTTTTCTGCAAAGACCCCCCCATCTTTTCACACTGATTTCTTGATTCAGAATTTTCAGAAAGCCCATCTTTTAAGAGTCTGGTCTGTTCAGTTTGCTAGAGATGAGTTTGTGACACCCAATCCATCTGCAGAGTCTTTTTGGGGATGTCTGAGAAACAGAGGTGTTGTTCATGATGACTAACTTAACTCATGATGACTAATTTAACTCATAATGACTAATTTACCACCAAGATCTAACTCAGATTTACTGACTGTCAAATCCATCACCAGACTGAAATCAGTAGGATTTGCAGGGATCTATTGGCTCAGACAGATACATGTGCAGTAAAGCCATAAAATTCCCAGTTCTTACATTAGATAACAGGTTTTACAATCTTAAAGTGACAAGATTTGAATTCAGAATGAGGGAGGATTTTAGATAAATAGAGCATAAAAGAAAACTAAACTTCCACATCTTCTATCCACCCCCTACCTCAGATTTCCAGTAATTCTTTTGAAAAGTGATGTTTGCAGTTTTTCCAACCTGCTTTTATCAAGCCTCCTGTATTGTATTGTTGCTGCACTAATGTGATAGTTAACTGTTTTGAGTTAATTGTTAATCTAGCCCAGAATATTCTCTTCTAAACAGTCATTAAATGGAGGTGTAAGAAAAAGAGAGAGACAGAGAGAGAAAGAAAGCGAATGAGAAAAAGAAATATTTAGGAATGAAAGAAGAAGACAATCAACGTAAAGGCAACGTAATTGCCTTTATTATGAAAAAGAGAAATTAAAGAGTATTTCAATTTTAATGATTGGAATAGGCTCAAAGGGAAAACTGTAGGAACAAAATATGACTTTTGAGACACTTCTTTCTTTCACCTATTAAAAGAGAAGTGTACCATGGATCCACAACATAAACCTGCCCCCTTGGTGTGGATCTGAGGCTTTAACTCTTGCACCAGCATGTTTCCAAGGACACTCACTGGTTTCTCAGCTGAGCCATTTAACCAACAAATTATCAAACCAGTTAGATGAAAACACAATAGTAGTTAATCAGCTTTTACAAGCTCACACATCGAACCCCAACTGTAAAAACACTTCATTAGTAGCTTCTCATTTGTGTGGCTTTTCTCTACATCTCCTGTGTTCCACTTCGAATATTTCTACGAGATACAAACCAGTCAATAAATGCTTGAACTCCTCCGTGTCTTTACTGAGGGACCCCTCTAGAGCCTATTAACACCCATTTTATGGAAAACAGAGCAGGTAGCTACCTCCACCATGTGTTGGCACTCTCTAAAAGGCTGTTAATGCTTTGTGTTTCAGGGCATAACAAACTGAGGCATTCCCAGGGAAGGGAAAAAAAAAAAAAAAGAAGCCAGCGCAGTGGGTAAAAAGTAAATATGTGAAGATATCTGTCCAGTACAATAGGGCTGAGGAGAAACTGGAATATCTGAGAGAGTAATTTTGCCAGTATACCAAGAAAAAAATCATTGGGTTTTTTTTTTTTTTGTTTTAGCTTATATATGTTGGTGTAGCTTCTATAGTCCTCAGAGAAAGGAATTGCACCAAAAAGAGGAGAATTGTACCAAAAATAAGGTATGTCTTGCCTTCGTAAGTACAACTATTCTAGAACTTTTACCAGCTTTCACAGTGGAGAGGAAGCATATGATCAATCTAATTTTAAGGGAATATGTGCTGCCCATCAGTGTGTTCAGATCCTCTTCTTCCTCCCTCGACTCATTTTCAAACACATGGGCTAATTTTGAGCACATTTGACTGAGAGCAATAGATGTCTCAGAGATATGATGTCCTGACAAGTTTTGTGGAAGCTGGCAGCCGGGGAAAGGAAAGATAACCAACAGTGCCCTCACCATGGGAAAGAGAGTTTAAATCCCTTCTTTGCTTATTCCAAGGAGAAAGCAGCCTGCTGGCCCATCAGCACATGCAACAGCTTGCCCAAACACACAGAAGCTGGAGAAAGTACGAGATCACATACAGAAGGGTGAGTGAATGAGAAGAAACAAAGTGAAGGTAGGCAAATACAGAAATCAAGTTTAATTTTTGGGTCTAGAAGATGTTTTGCTTGTTAACAGTTGTGATTTTGATAGCAAAACTGTATAATATATTCTTTATATTTCAGTATAAAGACAAGGACTGTGTTTCCACATTTGAAGTGGCTAGCAAAAGTTATTTGGAGCTACTGGAGGTACATGAAATCAGGTCTGCAGCTTGGAGAAATAAAATATAAGCTTCCCAGGGTGAAATGCATGTGCCGCAAGTTAAATAACTGCAAGCAAGTTGCTTAAACCTGAATCTGCCACCCTACAGCTCAGTTTATAGTCAGAGAGGAGCAACAAGTTCCTCTTAAGGTGATTCATGTATCCTGAGATAAATAGAATGAATCTGTCTCAGAAGGCTTCCCTCCATTGACTCTGACAGGAGCCTGGGGTAAGGAGCTCAGATGAGGTGTCTGACTTCTCCCTGTCTAAAGTGAAGAGATGCAAATCTTAGCCCTGATGACACAAATGGGTTTTGGTTCACTCCCTAAGTCAACTTGTGGTGCAATGAAACTGAGTTCAAACAGGCTGGGAGAAAATAGTTCCAATTTACTGCAGAGGAGAAAAGAACTGTTAATTTCTTGTCTCAGAGCTACCTATTGTGCAATGTTTCACTTATTGAAGGAAATAGAAACATGTTAAGGACTTGACTTTTAACAGAATTACACCTCTGCCTAAGTGGAGTTTGGTTTTTGCCTTTAATTTCTGTACCTTTGTGATCAGAGTTCAGAAAGAAACACGTCTCTCCTTTCTCCCTTGAAAATATCCATTTGAATTAAAAAAATAAATTAATAAATAACCTAAGTGAAGTCATCTCCTCTTTGTGCCTTTTCTCACAAGAACCTGAATACTTGAGTATTTACTGGGACAAGCCACAAAAATGAATTTAAACTTACAGTGGTCTAATATTGAGGGCTGGTGAATTTTGAAACAATCTCTAGTTGCAATATCTGTCCTTTTGGAGCTGTTGGTTATGTACATCAAATATTCAGACAGGAAAGAACAACACCACTGCACAATCTACAGTAAGCTGCAATCACAGAGCATTTAAATTACACAAATGCTGGTGATACTTTCAGTTTCTGTTATGGATGCCTGCCAAATGCTGGAAGGGTATGAAGCTGTGCCAGGGGAGGTTTGGGGTGGATATCAGGAAAAGGTTCTTCCCTCAGAGGGTGGTTGGGCCCTGGAACTGATAGGATCTTATGTAATTTCAACCAGCGAGAAGTTAAGAGTCCAACCTGAGCTAATTGCTTAGATGTGCTCTGGAAGTCAGCAGAAAGAGGTAAGTGTCATCTGGCTCTCATGGACAGTCCTAAGACGGACTAAATAGCTTTATGGAGGTGCTGATCTGAATTCATTGGCCTAAGTATGGCTTTATAACAGCAAAGATTAAAAAGAAATTAATTCTATCCTGAAAATGGCAGTTTGTAATCTCTCCTACTACAAAAATTATTTTTATACCTGAAGGGAGGGTGCAAAGGGGACTGAGACAGGCTCTGTGCCAGGCCCCAGTGCCAGGACCAGAGGCCATGGGCACACAGGGAAACACAGGACATTTATCTGAACATCAGGAACCAATTGTTATCGTGAGGGTGCCTGAGCACTGGCACAGGTTGCCCAGAAAAAGGCTGAATGTCCCATCATTGGAAGTGTTCAAGGTCAGGTTGGATGAGGCTTTGAGTAACCCCTATGATTCTATGAAATAAACCTCCAGTCTGTCAAAAACAGGTTTTCAGTAAAGGCCTTATTCAAAACTTAGTGTAACCAACCAACCTGGTCTGTGATAGGTAAAATCTGAACCAGGTAAATAAAACAAGGAAGGGTGACTATTTATTAAATAGAAATTTTCTACAAAATATATCTAAATGACTTTTCCCCATCTCCTACAAGACCTGTACACTCCAATCCAATACATTTCTGGTTGGGTACGATGCTGGCTGCCCACATTTCTTCCCTCTTATTGTACGGAAGCTGGAGAGAGATGACTTGGAATTTGTAAATCACTTCTCTGAAATGGATGTGCACAGACAAGAGCTATCCAGGCAGAGCAAGGGGGAATTCTCTGAAGACAAGGAACAAGAAAAATAAGTGTATGTCTTAATAATTAAGTAAAAAATATATAGAATTTTTATTATAGGCAATGTAAGAAAAATTGGTTAATTAATCTGTTTTCTGTGTTTAGATTTTCCTTTGTTTTAATCAGCATTGATTTGATTACAGCCATAAAGACATTAATTCTAGAGAAAACACCCCTAAAGAGAAGCAAACTTCCAAAAATGATAGGAAAATATTTCTGTAATGTCCTTTTATTACTTAACCATTTTGAGAACTCTCTGAAGAGTTATCCTGAGATGTTCAGGGGTTCCCAGGGGTTAGTTTTGGAAAATGTAGGGTTGATCAAAGATATTACCACTCTGGTTCTCCATCCCCATCAGATGTAATCACCTCCCTTACAGGGCTGGTGGAGTACGTGTCCAGCTGTCTCCACTTCTTGTTTGCAGTCTGGTGAATTAGCTGCTAATGAAGAAAGATTTCAAAGGTACCTGACCAAACTTCAGTGGATAATTGCGCTCATAACTTCTGTTCTGCTGGTTTTAGTCTAGGAGGTCTAGTAGGATTAGTAACTTCTGGTAACGAGATGGCAATAAAAACCTGGGAGATGTCAGCAACTCTTTACAGCTGTTAGCCCAACTGATGTGATGGGAGCCCTCAATATATGAATCTAAATCCCTGTGTGGACTGGAATGGCTATAATTCAATTTGGCTTAATTTACTTTGAAAGTTAATTCAGTTAAATTGAATTAAGCCTCTTTAATTTCGAACAAGGGTGTCCACGTTTGAGTTTAAAGTGGTTTAATTAATCCACTTAAAAAAGCTAATTCAGATTAATTTTGGTGAACATTGTTATGTGGATAGGCCTGTAGGTTCAGTTAAGTAACATCAATTAAGATGTTTGCTTTCAAGAAACATATTCCTCCTGAGCAAAGGTGGGTGAACACAGTTTGGCTAAGTCGTGAGGTGGAGCAGAAATGGAAAGGCAATGGTGGAGGAGGAAAAATTTCTCCCTGAGAGGAGTCCACACCATGCTGCTTGGTTTGGACTTGCTGGCTGGGAGTAAAAAGATGAAATAGCTAATTCAGTGCAAGAGTCATAGTCACCAGTTCTTCTGTAAGATATAATAAGGGCTCAGGGAATAAAGAGCTGAAACAGACCTCAGAAATACTCTGCTTTCCAGGAATTTTTAGTGACAACACATTTGATCTGTTAAGTCATCTCTGGAATTAAAAAACTACTCCTGACTACAGCAAAGTTCCCTAAATGAGTGTACAAATAACCATGGCCTGTAAACATCCCCTTTCCAGGACTCATGGAATGGTTTGGGTTGGAAAGGATCTTCAAGATGACCTCGTTCCAACGCCCTGCCATGGGCAGGGATACCTTCCACTAGACCAGGTTTCTCAGAGCCCTGTCCAACCTGGTCTTGAACACTTGCAGGGGTAGGGCATCCACAGCTTCTCTGGTCTTCCTCAGACCTGCCCAGTATGGCCCAGTATTGTTTTCTGGAATACTCTTGAACACCAGCTCGATCCAACTGTCCCAGGTGGAGGAGTGCATCCCTGGGCTGTTACATTATCAATGTCTTTACACCTGAAACTCAGCAGTGTGGCTGTGGATTAGCAAGAAAAAATTGCTGCTCTTCTCCATCTCTTGCCCTCCTTCTTCATCACCTTTCTCAGCAGAGCTGTGACCACAAGTCCCTGTGGGGAGAGAAAGGCACACACACAAGATGGTTTTCATTGAGTACTTTAAAGGTCCCTTTAGGCTTCACAGGTAGAGGTTTTTTACATTTCCTCCCCTCCAGGTGTGTGAACACTGGGCCGAACTCGAAAGTGTGATGTGGGAAACCGGAACGGGAGATAGGTGAATGGAAAATGGTGTAAAGGACTGCAACTCAGTGGGATTTAGTGTTAACCTCAGCAGGGAAGGGTCTGGAGTCAATGCCACCAGTGAGAGAGAGTAACACCTTTTCCCAGCTAATTCAGCGTGTGAGCTCCTTGAGGCTGCCTTTCACCTACTGAACACGCTCACAAATGAGTAACTTAACCACTGAATGCATCATCTCCAGTCTCTTGTCCTTTTTTCTGTGCCTCTGTACATGTAGTCTGCTTACAGACATCTACACACTCACATCCTCATTGACTTTAAGCAAAATTACGTTTCTTCATCTTTTCCCTCTCTAACAGTCAAACCCTGGTGATCCTGTGAATGCAAATCAGCTGCATTTCTGGTTTAGCTGTAATCTCTGCTGTATAGCTGAGGTCTGTTTGATGTTCTTTAAGTGGTGGAATTGAAAGAACATTTCACTGCTAACTGGAAGAGCTACTAGTTTATTAAATCCTTGATTTGAAATCTTGCTGTCAAAGAAAACACAGTCAGCTGATGCTGTGAAAGGATTGCATTGTCAATTCTTGCTGAGCCTTAAAGCTGGCATCAAGCATAAAGTAAAGTGACATTAAATGTACTGACAATCTGAGGTTTTGAGTGTAAAGCTCCAGGAAATAATAACTTGGCTTTTCAATGTAAAAAAAGAGAGTTTATGGTTAAAAATAAAATAAAGGAAAATAATAATAAAAAAACCCGTTATAAAGCAAAACCCAGAATACTATTTTGGAGGATCTTTTCCTTCCCCTTCCCCCTCTTTTCAATTTAATGTTAGCAAAGCAGAGGTGACAGAAAAGATTTATGAGAAACATTTTTAAAGGTGGGTTCACCGTGTGTGTAAAGCAGACAGTGTCTGAAGGGCCTGTAGCATTTGCACTTTATAGAAAATGACAAAAAGTGACTATTGCAGAAACAACCAGCACGGCAGAGGTGGAAATTGATTGCACTGAGGGAAATCTGTAAGAGTGGTGTGTGATAGGCAGCTACCAGGCTTTAATGTCCAGCTCTGAAAAGTTCAGAGGTGAATTAGCAACTTGAATGATTTTCTTGTGGGTTGAATTTAATGAGTATGAACTGGAACAGGTCATTTTGTGAGTTAGGTGTAGGCTGGGGAGAGAGATGAGAAAATGCCACTGCAGAACAGAAGCCAAATGGAATTCTTGCCACTAAATAAACGTGTGATTGTCACAAGGATCCAGACCAGGATTATTCAGCCTGGAGAAGAGGTTTTGGGGAGACCTGATTTTGGCCTTCAAGTAAGGATGGGGAGAGGGACAGTGACTTTTCACACAGGCAGATAGTGATAGAACAAGGGGTTACCATTTCGAACTGTAAGAGATTTAAATTACATGTTAGGATGAAATTGTTCCCTGTGAGGGTGCTGAGGCCCTGGCACAGGGTGCCCAGAGAAGCTGTGGCTGCCCCTGGATCCCTGGCAGTGCTCAAGGCCAGGCTGGATGGGGCTTGAAGCGACCTGGGATAGTGGAAGGTGACTCTGCCTAAGACAAGGGTGGAACAAGATGACCTTTAAGGCCTTTTCCAACCCAAAATAATCTGCCATTCTCTGATTCTTCTGATTTATCTTCCCAGGGTCTACATAGGATGTCATGAAGTTAAGTCTGGGTGTAACAAACAGGTGGGAGGGAAGGTGTTTTAAAGTTGAGTTCTACTGTGTAACCCATTGGTAGTAAACTAAATTAATCTTTCACAGTTTGAGCCTGTTTCATCTGTGAAGGTGATTGGTGAGAGTTCTTCCTGTTTTTATCTTGATCCACATGCTTTTCTATCATATTTTCCCCTCTGTCCCTATGTGTATGGAATCACAGAATCCAAATTGGTTTGGGTTAGAAGGGACCTTAAAGCTCATCTGGTTCCAACCTCTTGTCATCGGCAGGGACACCTTCCACTATCCCAGGTTGCTCAGGAGCCATCCAAGGTCAACATACCACATTATGGATGTGCTACTTATTTATTAAATGTTCTTGTGCATCTCGTTTTTTTATCTCCTCCTTTCTCATGTTCAATTAAGTTCTACTTTTGTAAAGTGGAGGGAAGACACTTGCTATTTCAATAAAAGCTTTCCAGATGAAATGCCAAAGAATATTCCACAGGAGCTAGATGCTGTTATTATTCGGAACAAGATGTAAGTCTGACTTTTCTTTTTCTGTAATAGCTTTTCCTAAATATGATTTCAAGTCCTTTTCAATTTAAGGTCAAATTGTCAGGAAATATAAAAAAGGTGCCAGTTACCTCCTCCAGAAAACACATCTCCTGCCTACTAGCATTTTAACTTGTAATGAAGGTCCTTTCCTTCTTGAAAATGTCCTTCAAGATTGTCAAGTTCTTTTAGAACAAAGAAACACATGCCTGAAATAGGTTGTGGTGTTTCAGAGGTAGCAGGACAAGCTGTGTGTAGGCATTCAGAGCTCTCAACTCCATTTCAGCTTTGTAAAATTCACTTTTCATATGTTTTTTGTCAAGAGCCAACTCTTTCTCTGCTATATTCAAAGATAAAAGAATGGCTACTCATGGATATGGGAAGAGCCTGTCTGAGAGTTGTAGCACTGCAACCAGGAGAGAAGCAAATGGATGTCCCATTGATGGAAGTGTCCAAGGCCAGGTTGGATGGGGCTTGGAGCAACCTGGGACAGTGGAAGGTGTCCCTGCCCATGGCAGGGAGTTGGAATGGAATGATCTTGAAGGCCCCTTACAACCTACACAATTCTACAACTGGGGGATGGGGCAGTCACAGCTACTCTGGGCAACCTGTGCCACCTCCTCACCACCTTCACAGTCAGGGAAGTGGCACCAATATATCCAATCTAACTCCATGTGGAACTTCTCTGAGAAAAAGTATTAAGAACAAAGTCTCTGTTTCTATGATGGGACTTGACAGGTTGGTGAAAGGGACATGATGTGGATCTCCTAGACCTGATACTTCCTTCTATTTCTATACTCCTATAAAGTGCTGGAATTAAGTCAGTGAATCAGAGATTTCGGATTTCCTGCACTTCTGTTTCTGATGCAGCATAAAATGCTTTCAGGCTCTGCACCTCTCAGGACTGAGAATCAGGGGTCCAGTTTGGCTTTGGGACACCCCACAGAGAGTTACCCAAGGGCAGAGTTGACTTGTTAAAGGCCTTGTCAGTGGCCTGTGGAAAAGCCATAAATTGCATTGTGATCCCTCCTGTCCCAGTCAGAGTATAATCCTTGTTTGAACATGTTATGTCTAAGTTTAACCAGCCTTGAGTTACTAAAGACACCCAGCTTAGTCTCATTTGAATTTTCATTTGTCATGCAGGTTAAAGACAGCACGTTATGGTTTGATCATCTCAATGAGAGCATTTGAGCCAAGAAGTCCAATGGGAACTTGAGTACGCTGTATAAATGGATTTTGAGTTGTACATTGTCTTGTCTGGATGTCTCAGAAGTGTTTATGTGAAAATAAGTCAGAATAGACTGACCAGGTAGTTTTGTGGGGATATAAACCTTTTCTCAAAATGGACTCTATATTTGGATCTTACTTTAGATGAAAGTATAGATGCTATTTTTCAATATAAATTGCTCATTTTATTCCTCGTAACTATTCTGTCCCTGAACTGTAAGTACCTGATCTCTCAAGCATCTTAAATACACTTTTATTTTGCATTAGCTCCAGATTTAGATTAAACTAAATGAAGAGGAAAAGAGGTGATTTCTGGCAAGATAAGTGGAATTAGGCCAATTTACATTAGATGAGAACCTTTTGTCTCTGCCTTAATTGCTCTTTTCTTCCTGGTTATATATAGAAACTTTCCA
>VWZT01013079.1:104873-121761 GCA_013397055.1 Pachycephala philippinensis
AAGAAAAGAAAAGAAAAGAAAAGAAAAGAAAAGAAAAGAAAAGAAAAAAGATTTGTAGTTAGCTGTGTCTGAACTCCTGTCTTGTTTGAATCTTTAAGTAAAAGATAAAAGAAAGCAGTAGTTAAGGTGTGTTTCTAAGAGTGAGCTTGTAGGGAGGAAAGCTACATTTAACATATTGCTCTTATTTAATTCAGCCAACTTTCCCACCATGACTTCAAAACCAGCAGGCTTGATGGATGGAGAAGGGGAGTAATTTATTGTGAACCTACTGCTCTGAAAAAGGAGCACTGATAAACTTGGCAGTTGTTCTGAAAGGAATTGTGATTAATACTCTGGGCTAGAGGATAAAGCAATGGATAATTTCACAGAAATTCAACAGCTGAAGGAAAATTGCAGTTAGTCAGAGGCAAACACTCTCATTAGTATTTCTATTTGTATAACAGAATGTGCACCAGTGAATTGAAACATAAAGGTATACACACAATAGAAAAGCAAGCTTTATTTATGAAGCTGATTTATATGTATTCTACCCTTCTCTGGTGTTAAGATTCTTCAAAATATTGTACTTTCTCCCCCAAATTCTGCGATAGCTAACAGTAATTTTTCTGTAATAACAGAAGAGCTTTTGTTTTGATTTACATGGTTTAATCTGTAGTATGTATTTATATCAATTCTCTTCCCTACTTCAGGTACACTTCTCAGTTTACAGCATTCCTGGTTTCTAAATGGACAATCATTTTTCGAAAGTCAGATTATTCATAGAATCAAGGAATGGTTTGAGTGGCAAAGGACCTTAAATCTCATCTCGTTCCAATCCTCCTGCCATAGGCAGGAACACCTTCCACTAGACCAGGTTGCTCGGAGCCCCTAATCACCTCGGCCATCTCTCTTGCCAATAGGGAAAGATAAGAGAGGAAGGTTTATCTCAAGTGAAACATCTAAAATACCATCAGAATTGGAAATGTCTGGTGAAGAAAGGTCACAGCTGAGACTCCTGAGAGCCTCGTATCTCAAAGGAAGAAGGACTCTGTAATACCAGTTTTGAGCCAGACTCAGGTGTTCTTTTGAAGAACAGAGCTCTCTCTGCATGGAACATCCCTGAGCCATCTGGAAATGGATCTTTCAGCAGAGACACACTAAAAAAATATTTGACTGAGCAATGTGCAAATAAGGCTTTAGCTGTATTTTCACCAGCAGAAATTTGTACTTTGCATATGGTCTTTCCTTTCTTCAGAAAACAGATGGAAAAAGATATGATGTTAAAAAAAAATGAGTTTATGCCCAAACATAACATCTACAGATGCTAAGTACATGTCTTTACACGTAAATATCATAAATCTTACTTAAGGCAAATTTTAAGATCTTTATTTAAAGGTGAAAGAAAAAAACAGTTTTCTTGCATTAACCATGTTTGCTATTAACTGCTGTATTCATTTATTAGGATGCTTAAAACATAGAGTTATTAGATGTATTTACAATTTATTCGTAAGTAAGAATATAACTTGTTGATAAATGTTTTTACAAATTTATTTATTTATAGTTACTATGTTTGCAATGCAGTCAGTAGGAGCTGTAAATTCAAATTCATCCAAGAACTGCTGCTGGTTGCTAACTGCTAGTACGGACTTTAAAGTCTGTACCTCAAAGTTTGCAATTTAACCATAATCAAGACAAAACTCCGTAGTTACCTTTCCCAAGATGTTTGAAATTAAATGGGAAATGAAAAATTATTTTTTTCTAAATGCTGTGGGGAAAATAAAATCAAACAATTTAACTACTGATGAGAATTTGCCTGACTCCATGAGTGCAGTCAGCTCAAATATCACATCAGAATTATTTAGCAAAACATTAAGGTACATTACACATCACAGAATCATGGAAGGGCCTGGGTTGAAACAGAACATTAAAGATCATCCAGTTCCACCCCCTGCCATGGGCAGGGACACCTTCCACTATCCCAAGGTTGCTCCAAGTCCCATCCATCCTGGCCTTGAACACTGCCAGGGATCCAGGGGCAGCCACAGCTTCTCTGGGCACCCTGTGCCAGGGCCTCACCTCCCTCACGGGGAAGGATTTCTTCCCAATATCCAATCTAAACCTGCTCTCTGTCAGTCTGAAGCCATTCCCCCTTTCCCTGTCACTCCATGCCCTTGCTGAAAGTCTCTCTCCATATTTCCTGTAGGCTCCTTTCATGTACTGTAAGGTAGATGTGGTGTAGCAATATCTTCCTCGATATTTTTATGAAATACAAGAGGAAATAAAGGTGGGATTTCACTTGCAGATTAAGCCACTTCATCAAATATTCAATTGCTCCATTATGTTTCCTAAATGTAGGTTCAATTGCTATCCGAGATGCCCTAAGGTACACCACTGTCTCCCAAATGGATAAAAAAGCCTTTCTGTCCCAGGTTCTTTGCCGTGACAGCAGTGTGGAAGCTGTGGGTGCCCTATGGCATCTTAAACTCTAAGCACCAAAGTTTAGGCAGCTGAATCAAGTTACTCAGTTCAGCATGAGTTACACTGCAGCAGATCTCCATGGGCTAGAACTCCACACACTTGTTCAGTTTCTCGTGAGTGGGTTGGGACAGATGTACTGTTTCACAGGTCTGGTCAAAAGTTCAAGGCTCACAAGATATGGTAGATCCAAAAGATTTATCTGTTAGCTCGTCAGATTCCAGAATTCCCAGAACAGGCAAAGGAGAGTGGAAATAGAGTTTCTTCAGACTTACGCTCTGGATTTTATGAAAGCCTGTAAAATCTGAGATGTTTTAAACCTGAACTCAATGAAGTGTCATTTTTGAAATATTGTGGTTTTTTGAGAGTTTTTCAACTGTTTGTTACTAATTATCCATTTAAAAATTACTTTGTTTGACCAGTTCAGAGTCTGCTTTGAGGGATCAGCAGTCCGATGGCTCATGCTCTGTGTTGGGCCATGGCAGAAGTTCCAAGGGAACGTGGAAAAGCCTGATGATGGTTATAGAAATGTTATAGCACAGCCTCTCTCTGCTGTCTTTTAATAAAATGCTTTTGAAGACAAACTTAATGTCATGTGTTTCCAAAAAAAACGGGACAACAGGGAAGATTTGATTCTGTCCTTATAGAATCATAGAATCATGGTATAGTTTGGTTGGAAGGGACCTTAAACCCAACCTGGTTCCAAACCCCTCTGCCACAGGCAGGGACATCTTCCACTAGACCAGGCTACTCAAAGCCACATTCATTTATATTTTTAAAATCATTGTTTTGTCAATATTTTTGGTTTGCTCAAGAAGGATAATGAAATCTGAAGGTTATAGACAGGTACTTGTATGAAAATCAGATGGTCTTAGAGTTCACTTTGAAATATGCAAACAACAGCTGGCCCAATATCAAAGGCTATAGACAAGGCAGCACATTTTTCTAATACCTCTTTAGGGAAACTTTGCCCTACACTGCTATTAGGTGCTATCATTCAGAGGCATAATTTTAGCTAACATTGTTATGCTGATTATAGTCAAGTTTATGTTTCGATCTCAGCTGACCCTAGGGAATTAATTTCTGGTTCAATTAAATGACTAGGTGACATTCAGTCTGAATTTTTACCTGAAGTTAAACTCTGAGAAAGCAGAGTTCATCTCAAATTGCTGCCATCTACCTCCTGAACTATGCTGCAATATCTTAATGAGAACTTTATAAGGCTGGACATCCAGGTTTTCAACCTTGAGATTGTCATTGCCATGAACTGTTCTTTGGGAGCTTGAAGGGTGACATCTTAGATTGCCTGGAGAAGCTGTGGCTGCCCCATCCCTGGAAGTATTCAGGGCCAGGATGGATGGGGTTTGGAATAACCTGGGATAGTGGGAGGTGTCTCTGCCCATGGCAGGGACTTGGAATTGGATGTCCTTTAAGGTCGCTTCCAACCCAAACCATTCCATGATTCTGTGATCCCAAAACTGCCTTCTATCTATCATCCTCTTATTTACTACATGTGTGATAGGTGTTATTACCCAAGGAGGATGAGTCTTGTATGTTTGTCTGGATTGTATCTGGGCTGTTTATAACTAATTAATTTCAAGAGAAATCAATTGACCCGTTTGCAAAAGTTACTGCAGAAATTTAGGACAGCAAATATTACCATGTAATTCTATGGGAATTCTAATTCACCATTTAATTTTTTTTTTTTTTTCTTCTTGCTTATAGCACAGGCATCATATCTCAACAATATTCAGAGAACCCAGAAAAGAAACAAAATGGTGAAATCAAAATCCCATGCAAACAGAATCTCACTGGAAAAGTTACAGCTATGACAGACAACTTTCTAAGGTGAAGAGTTACTTTTCAGAGGAATTTATTCACAGTTTCTTCTCCAGAGCTCTACAGAAGTTGAGTATAATATATTCAGCATCATCAGAGCATGGAGGACCCTCATTTATCATCTGGAATGACACTAAGTGCCCCTGTTTGGGCAGCTGAATCAAACCCTGAGAGCCTACACTAAAATGCCTTACACTGGAATTTGTCTTCCTCATCTCACTTTATAGTCAAGAGAGAGGAAAAACTCAGTTCCAGGTGACAATTAAACTAAGACTATATGTTTGACCAGATTAATCTAATCCAAAATATTCCAGAAGCAACAGGTACAATAAGGATGTGTTCACCTCCAGACGCTCAAGTTAAGTTCTTTTATTCCTACCCTCTGGACTCACAGCTGTGAAATTTTGGATACTCAACAACAGTCTTTGACTGAAACACCAGGAAACAATCCCACCTTTTTTTTAGTGGTTAGAACACTTCTGCTGACGATGGGAAATGCAAGTTTAAGCTCCACATCTGAATGACCCAAATGTCCCTTTTCTTAAATGAATACTTTTGACAACTCAAATCTGCTCTCAGCTCAAATCTGCCTCAATTCTCAGGCTCTGAATCCTGCTTTCCCAGCAGGATTTTTTCCTAATTTTAAAATATGTGTTTTGGACGCTGAAATTCATGTTTTCCCTCTGGTTTTTCTTTTTTCTTCCGGTATCTCCTATCTCCTCTGCATTAGATAACCATATTGGCTGTTAGTCCTCCCAGTTTCAGTGCCTAATTCTCTCTATTCCGGAGAGAATCTTTATACTCCCGGTATAGATGTTGGAGTGACAGAAAAATAAATCTCTCTACTCAATATTCAATGCCTCAGAAAATCCAGACTGTTTATCTACCAAAGTAAGGAGTTACATTGTCCTCAAATTCAGATTCCAACCACAGCCTTCATCCCTGTCCTGTTTTTTGACGGCCTGCTCTGCAGAACAAGTAGCAAATTCTTAATCCATGTATGTAACTACCCACAGCGACTTCAAAAATAAGTTAAGCACATGTTAATCCATGATTATCAGCCACAAATTTTCAAAAATCACTGCAGATGCCAAAGTGTCATGACAGCCCTAAAATATGAGATTTCTAGTTATTTAAAACTGAAGTAATTTTTCTGTTTTTTTCTCGTACTGTTCTTTTTTGTGCCCTAAGGGTATTTCAGGGTTTTTACATTTATTTTTTTTCTTTACCCAGCAGCCTTAAAACTTGAAATAATAATGAGTGAAGGTAGCACTGTACAAGGCTGTGATTTAAATATTTCTGCTGATTTTGGTAGGTTTTGTATCAAGTCATTACTATCCTTGTGTTTCATTCCTTATTTAAAAATGAGGACAACAGCTCTTCCGTACTTTAAATGAGTTTTGTGAGATTAAGTTAATTAATGTCTGTGAGGTCATCTCTTTTAATGAAACATGGGAAGTTTTCAACAGAACTTGTGAATTACTTAGAGGATTAAGAGTAGAATGGAGGTGTAAAATGCTCATTATCATTCAAGCTCAGTGTCAGAAGTTGTTTGATTATTGCTTGTGTTACACTGAGTTACTTTGCTCTCATCTTTCCCCTGCAATTCACAGCGGTTTATGAGTTTTTTCGAGGTATTGGGTATTAATCAGTCTGAGGAAGTTTCTCAAAATCTGACCTTGTTCCTTTCTGCCTGAATACCATTGAGTTGTCCAAACCCACTTCATCCAAGGGCAAGGAGTTACTTTCCTTCTTGCTCACTCTAAATTCCTGCAAAATGAATTGAAAGAAAGGCATAAATTTAGCTCGGTTATTCCTATTTTTATTATACCTTGCCAAGCTTAAAAAAAAAAAAAATTAAAAGTATGTTGTTTTCAGCTGAGAAAAGTATTTAATCACAAACTGAGACTTAAACATATACTCAGCTACTCTTTATGAAATTCAGGTGCATGTTTTGCTGAGAAGGTTTTTATTTAAGCAGGAACTTAAATACAAACTTATGTGCAAGACCTCAGCTCAAGGCAGAGACTAAACAAATGCCTGAGTAAACACATGCCTGAATTTAAGCATATGCTTTAATTTTAAAATGGAAATATCGTTAAGAATAAACACATTTTAAACACAGCATACCTTGGTAAAGGAGGGCTTTGGAACCTACTTCTACCTGAAAACTGGAAGTGCTTTTCCTTCTGTTTTCCATGGCTCAAGCCTGGCAGTTTCTGCAGGCAGCCTGTGTTACAATGTGTGGAATAAGGACTTGTAATGAACATTTTGGCAGGTCCTAGAAGATGATCCCTTAATCAATCAAGACCAAAGCTGTTTTATCACTGGCAATTGAGCAGCTATAGTAAAAAAAAAAGGTGTTAATAGTGATAGTGGTAGTGAGTGATAGAGATAGCAGTAACAGCAACAACAATAATAATAATGAAAGAAATCCCACCAAATGGCAACGCCGCTTTCAGTTGATGCCATCCATTTTTATTTCATGTGCACTATGGAAAATTCACTGATTTCCAGTCCATTAAAACACATTTCAGAGCCGTGTTGTTTGAAGTTACCTTACTTCAGAAACAGCTCTTTTCAATTAACTCTGAAACCTCTTTCAACAGCCTTTCATAAATAGGCCAACATCAATGGCATGCTCGGAGTCAGTGTGTATCTCTAATGGAAATGCACAATGGGCCACGCTCCATGCCTCCAGGGAGAACATCTTCCATTTCAGACAGATTCAATGAGAAGTTTTGCCAGCTATTCTGGGTCTCTCACTTTTTTGTCTCAGGTTTAGCTCATAGCTGATCAATGGCTGTGCTTTTTAATTACACTGTACGGTCTGTAATGATTTGTCACTCATTGAACCTGGGTGTTCTTTTTAGGCAGCAGAGGGTAAAAGCAAGGAAGGAGAAAGAAAGTGGCATTAACCCTCTCAAAGACAAGAGGCTGGGATGTAACACATCCTACTATTTTGCTTGGCAGCTGTTTGCATGGAAAAGGGGGGAAGTCAAACTTAGAAGCCCAGGCTTTGGGAATTTTTCAAAATCCATGACTTGCAGTGAATATTTTTCAGTTAACCTAAATGAATTAAGAGTCTAATGTATGTTTTGAAACAACACTTTATATTAATATTAATGTATATTATACTTTAAAATAATATTTATATTACATTAAAATAGTTATTTGCTACATGTGGCTCACACAGGCTGGATTCTCTGGAAACATGGAGCAAACTTCTCATCCTCTTCCCCAAAGAGCAGACTTGTAGCAACCCCTGTATCAAGGAAGGTGTTTTAGCAAAGGCACAATCACATCTATGTAAATCAAACATCTTTTTTGTTGGCCTTGTTTTCCACACTTCTGAGTAGAGTGTGGACAATGCCAGTACGTGGCTACCTGTATGTTCCAGATGTATTTCACACATCTGGAAATGTGCTGAAATGCATCTGCCTTATCCAGCAGAGCACAAAGCAGAAATTCCCAAGCTAAAGCAGATTTGAGCTCATAAGTCCCCTCAATCCATGTCCCTTTCCTTCACCTTGTCACATCTCCCTTCAGCAGAGGTTTGCATTTAACAATTTGAAAATACACCCCTGGGGCTTCAAGTTCTTATGTCTGTCCCTAAATATGATCTTCTTTTCTCCTAAAAACAGCCTCTCAACAGTCTTTTTTGGACTTAAATGTGAAAAAAATATGTGCTTAATTCTTAGCCATAGGAATACAGGTGTGCTGGGATTCCATAGTACGTTTCTAACTAGAAATGAAACTTGAAACAACTTCCCCTCAATAAGCTAAAAAAAGGCAGATAATCTTATATTAAAGTGCATGACCTGTTTAGAAAAGGTGTCAGGTGTTATGATTCACTGGTAGAGCAGGAGATTACAGCTGCTGATCTGGGGGCAGGATCTCTTTCAGATCTTTGCTCCTATGAAATTCAGACCATTTTAATAAATGTCTGAGCACAGACACAGGGATCCCAGTTTAAGCTTTCATTTTGGAGAGTCTTCCTCTTCAAAGGTCCATTATCTGATGATGCAGGGTGGATATTTGCTGCTATATGCTTTGCAAATGTACTGTGCCTGGCACATTCAAAATGAAGCAATATCAGCTGAGTGATTTCCCTGCTCTGTAACTCTAATTTTCATTCTAACACTTCTCTCTTTCCATTTCTGATCTCTCCCAGATAATGACTGGCAAACATTAAGCCCAGTGCAATCCTTGTTTCTGATTGCACATCTAACTTTACATTCTAATGGCAATGATGGTCCTAATGGTGGATAAATTAGTGTTTCAGATTTCATCTTGCAGCTGGATATTCCAGTGGACAATTTAATATTTTAACAATTCAGGAAGTCTTCACATTAAGATCACAAAATACTACTTTTAGGATCTTTTCAAAGAATGGGTAAGTTGGAAAGATACCACAGTGGATCAACCCACTTGCCCATAGGAGACATGGCAGGGAAGGAAGAATAAGAGTCAATTGCTTCTAAAACTTCATTTCCAATTTCATTTTAAGTTACAGACTTTTAATTGTGATATAAATTAAGAAGAAAAATATATAATATAACATATATACATATATAAACACAAATTAAGACAATAAATAAGGAAAAGAAAGAAACATTAAATGAGATACAATGTAAATAAAAAATTTAAAATTTTGCTTCAGAACTTTATGAAGGAAAACATTATGATTTTCAAGATAATTTTCTTTAGTAGCACTTTTAACTGAAAGAAAGTTTTCTAAATCTAAAATTTTATTTTTGCTGTATTTTGCAACAGTTTTTAGCTCATTTATTCATTGTTTTGTCCTAGATTATATTGTATGTACCTGAATGGAAGATGAAATTTTTCTGTGTAGGTTAACTCCTGAATCATGATCCATATAATGTTTTTTTGTTTTTTTTTTTTTTCCCTGGCCCCAGATATTTTGCACCTCCTTCTGCATACTAGCACAAGATATAAATGGGATGGAAAATCCCTGATTTCCTACACTTTCCCCTTCTGTCTTCCCAACTTCCAGTTCCTTCCTGTGCCCTTAGCTCACAGAACAAGAGCCCAGGAGTGCCCATGGGTAAAACCACACTTCCAGGAAATGTAAGGAATTAATTTTGATCAAGCCAGGCTTTCCAGTCCCTGGTGAAGTGCTCCGTGTGGTTTGCAAATATCTTGTCCAAAACATGGGGCACACAGATCTGCTATCACGCAGTTTGTAAATCTCAGATACTCTCAGATTTTAATCCCAGTTAAAGGGAAATGGTTTGCAGAGTAAATTCCCTCTGCTGGCTCTGGACAAGGCCTCTGAACACGAGCAGAAAATGACTGGTGCAAGTGGAAGGACCTTTGCTTTAAGGCAGAGCTTGTGGATCACTCACCTGGGCTTGGCCACATAAATCTAACCTGTGCTGTACTTCTATCCTTTGAGGGATCTGGATCTAAATAATTTCAATGAACTTTCAGATATAACATAAATAACACTCCAGCACTCACTATAATTCAGCTGTAGCCATTATGAATCAAATATATCCCTCCAGGCCATGCATTTACCCCAGAGATGGAGTTGGCCTGCAGTTGCTGGAGCTGTGTTAGTCTGAATACATCAGGCTTACATGGGGGAGTGAAAATATAAGTAGTTTTGCATGTAAAAGCCTAAATAAAAGAAAAAAATCTTCTGGTCGCAAGTTCTCAGTTGATTTCTTTTTTTCTCCCTTTTTTTTGGTGTCCTGGCTCATCATCAAATTCTGAAATGAAAGAACAATCTGAATCCCAAACCATCTGAATCCCAAACCATCAAAACCCACCAAAAATAATTCAGGTCAAGGTAGCCTACCAAGAACACGCCTAAGCTCATAATAAATCCTAAAGGCAAGCTTAAATTTTACTAATTTCTATGAAATTTAATCATGGACTTAAATAAAAATCAAGCACATGATTAGGTACTTTCATGAGTCATTTTCATGAGATGGATTATTAAAATTAAGTATAGATTTCAGTCTCTAATGAAGAGAAAAAATAAAATGTCTAATTTTATCTAAGTAGTTCCAATTATATATATGGGTTTCTGTGGTATTTCAGCCAAGATGAATGCGAAAGTTTTCTGAATTGGGGTCCAACCTCTTTTTCAATTTAGGAACTGAAGATGAGATGAAACATCTCATAGTGGAACTCTGAGAAATTCCTGATTCCCATCCCATTAGTTGGATGGGCTCACAGAAATGCAAATGCTGTGTTCCATGGGAAATTCTCTTAAATGCAGTTCTTGTAATTTTTATGCACAAAAAAACCCACTTGTTCAGGCAGCTTCCTCATTTCAATTTTACCCTTTTCTCATCTATTAACACTCACAATCTAAAGCTGTCAGGATCTCCTTTTCTGCTGAAGTCACCTAAGACAACTTTGGAACCAGTTGCTGTGTCAGAGAAAGTGGATAATCATGAAGAGAGCTCAGTGTTAAAACTGAGAGGTTTTATTCATATCCTCAGAGACAATCATTAAACAATCTGAGCAGCCTTGAAAAATAATTATGGGCCATTTATATTGTAGCCGGTTAAATTCACTGTTATTACAATTACTACAGCTGTTGCTACTACTACTTTTAGTGCTGTTACTGCTCCTGATGACAATGATTATAATGAAAATATTAAAAAATGAGCTTTTAGACTTAAACTCTAATCCAAAACTGCAGTAAGGTCAACAGGCACTGACACAGGTTGCCCAGAGAAGCTGTGGCTGCCCCATCCCTAGAAGTGTTCAAGGGCAGGTTGGACAGCACTTGGAGCAACCTGGGATAGTGGAAGGAGTCCCTGCCCATACTAGAGGTCAGAACTGGATGATCTTTAAGGTCTCTTCCAACACAAACCATTCTGTGGTTTTACAATTTAGAGAAATTAAGAATTAGTGAAAAAAAGACATACAAAGATCACCCTAAAGAGACATTACAAGTTAGGGGTAGGGCATATATTCCTTTAATCAGTGGAATAGCTAAGACCAAATAATGAGTTTAGAGATCTAAAAATCAGTTCTGTAAACAGTCAAGTAAAAACCCACATCAGTACATCTCGCGTATTTTAAGGTGCTGAGTTGAATCCAACATTTTTTATTAGATCTGGATAAAAACCAGCATTATATTCCTGGTATGCCTTTCTACTTCCTGCACAGAAAGGGCATTAGACATGAAAACTGTCCTTGAAGTAGAACTGTCAGTTCCAGTGTATAAACTGTGCTTTTTCTGAGACCATCCAGGCTTTGGCCAGCAACAAGATTTTTTCATCACGAAGGAGCTCACATTTAGTTAGCAACATGTCTGCATTTCCCCATATGGTTCCTTCCAAGGTGTTGTGTCATATACAATGATGTCACATTCTAGAGGAAGAAGGAAAAAAGGCCTCAAGCTGTTTTCTTCCTTTTTTAAAGCTTCACCGATTATGTGGTCGCTTTAAGCAGCCTGCTCATCTCTGGCGTGCAGTTGGTTATCTGCTCTCCTTAATTTGAGCTTGCATGTATTCACACAGCTTTAAGAGAAAATGAGCAGCATTTCTTACCAGAGATCCAGTGATTATCCACCCACATTTTCAGTCCAATGTATTTCCACTGGCTTCTGAAGTGTGAGATTGTAAAGGGTGCAGTGTAAGGGTTTACATCTTTATCCAAGCTGCTATATTTACATGCCTTGTAAACCTGTGGTGCTTAAGGCTTTCGGCAGCACTGCTTTGATTTCATTTGTGGTTTTATAATTATTGTTTTATTCTCAGGCATATTATTCTTGGAACGCCAGCTTTGTAATGTAATGGGAATGTCCAGGAACATCCTTTGTTCTCTCAGTAAAACTACTTACACACGAATGTATGAGTCGCACACGAGGCTTACACAGGCCATTTCCCAAGTCTAGATTTTTTTTTAATGTATAAAAGATTTTATTTTATTCTTGATCATTATTCATGTGCCTCTACAGTAACAAAATACCTCTTAATTTTTCACCGTGAGTTAATTTCATAGGATTGTGGCATGGTTTGGGTTGAAAGGGACTTTAAGACCTTAAAGACCTTAAAAATCATCTTATTCCAACCCCCTGCCATGGGTGTTTCTTATTCAAAGCTTGAAAATATCCTAAAAAAGTCTTTCTGGAGCGGTGAATAGGAATCTTTTTGGTGGGAGTATTCAACCCACTTTGAAATCAAGCATATTTAAGTTTTCCTATATTAAGCATAGATTGTTCCATGTCACATGTGAAATACCCCAAGTTTCTTTTTCTGGAAAAGTCATAGGTTGCTTTTACACAGAGGCACTACTAGAAATAGATGCACTGCTGTCTGAGTGGTGGTTTCAGCTAAAGGACTGCTGGTCAAACCAACCTTGTGATCTTCAGGTCCTCCTCCTGTTGTGTACTTTCAGGAAAGTAATTTTAAACCCTGTGATTTCTTTTGCCGTGATTCGTTCTGCATAAACCACATCTTTGTGCAATTTAGCAGAGCTCTGAGATAGGATGGGTTGGATCCATGGTGCAGAGGTCTGTACTGCAGAGCTACAAACAGTCTGACTGTCTTAAACCCCCAGGAAATTAAAGGAGAAAAGAGATGGTATCTGGGTTCAATACAGATAATCCTTAAATTCTTATCAAGTAAACTGCTCTAAATGTGACATTTCTTCTTAAAAATAGAAAATTCTTCATGCTAGCTGATTTGGAGATATTTTCACTGCAGAGGTCTATGGTATGGACAGCTGAACACTGTTCCCATCCTCCATGGCTGAGAATCTCTTGCAGGTTTTTGTGCACATGATTATCAACACACATTTTTCATAATTCATTTATTACAATGACAGGGTCTTGTTAACTAGAAGAAATGAATTTTCTGTTTAGACAGATGTTAACCTCCAGGTGTGCAAGCTTTTCTACAAGGATAGCTGCATGAATTCACCTGGAATACAAACTGCATAGACTATTTAAGTAATATTTACATCATTGGATATGTTGGCCGAAGAGGAAGATACAACATGACTACACACAATCAACAGGAATGGAGCTCTAATTGTGGATATAGTGCATGGGATCAAAGCAAAACTCTATATTTTATGTTTGTGGTGTAAATACGCTCCTTGTAAGCTAAAAGGGTTAGCTCTAGAACAATCACAGTTTGTTCATAAGTTGTGCAATAAATACGCATGATCCAACAATCCACATGAGACATTCTTTGTTTGAGACAAACCATGACAGCCCTTCTTGGCACCCAACTTGGGGCTTGGAGGGTTTGAGATAAGGGCAGATTTGATTGTAACGTGCAAGATCGAATTTATCACTGTTACTGCTGTTTAGCTCTTCATTGTCAGGCTGCAAGATATGTGAGATTGCAGGAGCTGCCACACAGCATGTCAGAGCCACAGCAGTACCAAGCACCTCTCCAGGAAGTGTCCGAGGATGGCACAGATATGAAAGATTAATCACAAAAGTACATTCTCTGCTTGCATCTCCCATCTTCTTAGCATCCAACCTGCCAACATTTATGACCATGTTAAATTCCAGTCCTGCTCTTTGTCACCTCATTCTTAGCTAGATCCTACTTGGAGTCCTGCCTCCAGCTCTGGGATCCCCAGCACAGGACGGACATGGACCTGTTGGAGCAAGTCCGGATATGCCATTGAGACGATCAGAGGGATGGAACATCTCTGCTATGAAGAAAGGGTGGGAGAACTGGGATTATTCAGCCTGGAAAAGAGAAGGTTTGGGATGACCTAATTGCAGCCTTCCAGCACCTGCAGGGAACCTACAAGAAAGATGAGGAAAGATATTTTACAAGGGCCTGGGGTGATAGGATGAGGGGGAATGGCTTCAAACTGACAGAGAGTAGGTTTAGATCAGATACCAGGAAGAAATCATTCCCTGTGAGGGAGGTGATGCCCTGGCACAGATTACCCAGAAAATCTGTGGCTGCCCCATCCCTGGAAGTGTTCAAGGCCAGGCTGGAGCAACCTGGGATGGTGGAAGGTGTCCCTGCCCATGGCAGGGGTGCTGGAAATCGATGAGATTTAAGGTATCTTCCAACCCAGGCCGTTTTATGATTTTATCTACATCATTGCATTAATGGCATCAGTTAAATGACCGGGATGAGATGTATCTGGCCAAGATACAAAGGTAAATCATGGAATCACAGAACGGTTTGGGCTGCAAGTTACCTAAAAGACTACCCAGTTTCAATCCCCTGTTATGGCCAGGGACACCTTTTACTAGACCAGGCTGCTCCAAGCTCTGCCCAGCCTGGCCTTGAACATTTCCAGGGATGGGGCAGATGCCACCATTGTGTGGGTGTCACTCTCTCTTACCTTGGAACAAGCATGGAACACACAAAACAACAGCCTCCTTCTTTCATCTGTGTGATGGTGTAGACACCCAGATCCTCCGAGCTGCAAGTCCTCCTCCCCACCCAGCCGATGTCCTGAGGCAGCCACCGTGCCCGTGTTAGACACACCTCCCACTGCAAATGCATAATTTTCTCATCTGGGTCATATGAATAATAATAGAGACAGGTCTTTTTTACTTTTTTTTTTGTTGCTTTCAATCTGACGTTATTTCAGCATTAAATGGCTCAATTCGCTGGAATTCGCCGAACTTTGTAACTCCTTGCAGACCAAACCATATTCCAGGGCTCTGCTGCAGCAGGTTTAAGGGCTGCCATTTGGCTTGGAGGTTCTTGGTCCCCCTTGGTTCAGACTCAAGCTGCACTTCCTATAAATCCCATGAATAGAAGAAAATTCCCTTCTCATTACAATCTCATAAAATAAATTGCCTTCTCTTTTTGTACAATTTTCTTCCACAAATGACACATTTGACTATATTTTTATTTCCATGAGAAGGAAGGGGTATCCTCCACTTCTTTTTAGCTTGTCCTAAAATATTCACTACAAAGGAAAAGAATGTGTTAAAATAGGAAAGAGCAGCCTTTAAAGAACAAGAATCTTGTCAACACTTTGGCCTTCACAAGCCCAGGAAAAGAGCTGATGCCTCACACTTTCATGGAAATGAAGATGTTAATGAGGAAACAGGGTAGGGAGTGAGAAAGGGAAACAAAGAATGTGGTTTCTGGGCCTTTATTTTGTAAATATTTGGACTCACGCAAATTTGTTAATTGAGGCAATTGATTTTTGCCTGAAAATGGTCGCAATGTCTAATTCATTAAAGCCTAAAATAACATCCTTTGGGCTAAACGGGGTCATTTCATTTGTAACCTTTTAGTGATGTATTAACAGTTTGGAAGCATTTCGGTGCATATCTTAAAAAGTGCCACATTAACAGGAATGGGCCTGGAGAAAGAAAAAAAAAGAAAGAAGTTACAAACACACACGCATGCAGGAGCACACACACACACACACACACAGAGAACACATGGCCTCCAGCCCCTGTCCTTCCTCTTCTGCAGCATTTTAAGGTCTGTGTTTAATATTGCCAAGCCTACTTGAGTGATAAATGCAACTGTATAAAAATTACTTATTACAAGCTGTCATGTTGCCTCACTCACATCACAGGGCTAGAGGCACTGTACATAAAGCTCGAATCTCCACCTTGACAGCATCGGCAGCACTTTAAAATAAAATGCTTTCAGTCATGAATGCAAAACATAATTTACCTTTTCATAATACTTCAGTTTGGAAACACTTTGGAAAGCTCATGTTACCGTCAAACCTTTACCTGAGCTGTGCCAGCACCCAGTTAATTCCGAGTTGTCAATTTACTTCAGCACTGCTTTCCATCACTTAGCCTTTGAAGAAACATTAAGCTGTTCAAATTGCCATCCCCTTAATTTTTTTTTTTAAGTTATATTTATCCTCAGTTCTTTGGTGGTGAGTAGCTGACACAATAGGATTATTCCAAGCATTAAATTACAATTTGGGAGAGTGCCTGCTTGCTATGTTTCTTTTTCAGAACCCCCCTCACTTGCTGTGTGTTCAGAGAGTCAAAAAATATTCCTGACTCTCATCCCCTGCTTTCCCCCCACCTTTTCCATAGAGTCCGGTTACACAATTCCCCTTGAATTGCTCCTCCCTTCCAACGTCTGGCTGAGATCAGAGGTTTAATTCCTTGCTGTGGTAGCCCAGCCACCCCTTTTCTCCTGCATTAATACTGTACTGATGCTTAAACATAAAAGCTCACTGTAAGCTGTGAATGTCAGCGAGATGGAAATTGGAAGTGAAGGTTCCAGGGAGACTGGCCGGGTAAGAAGTGATGCGTTGTGACTGTTTTTATAGTTGGTCATGATGCATACAGTATGTGAAGTTCCCATCTGTACTGGTGTCTGCCCACCAGCCACCCTGCCACATTCACAAAAGTGGCTCCAGCACCGAGCGCAATCGGAACGGAACTGCAGATGCCTCCCTTTAGCCCAAATTTCTTTTGACAATGTTCACATCCAGTTAGGGCCCAAAGTGCTTGTACTTGTCAGGAGGGATAAGGAGTGAGGAAAGTAGTCCCTTTTCAAAAGCGAAACAGAATCGCCAAAGGAAATATTTTCTCTTCTTCCCCCCTCCTCTCCCTCTTCAGCTGCCCCCGCCTTTGCAACTCCCTGTCCTCCCCCTCCCTCCTCCCGAGATGCAATGTCCCAAAAAAGAAAATAAA